>JAOSBK010000005.1:8057461-8068991 GCA_027568895.1 Erythroxylum shatona | reverse complement strand
TTAAACAAAATTAATTTTCTCATTATTATTTTTATTATCATTATTATTCATAATTAATTTTCTTATTATTATTGTGGTTATTAAATTCTTCATTATTATTAATTTTCTTCCTCTTCTTCTATCATTATTATTATTATTATTATTATTATTATTATTATTATTATTATACGAAGTTAATTTCTTATTATTATTATTATTATTATTATTATTATTTGTTAATTTTTTTTACTAAATACAAATAATTCATTTTAAAATAATCAATAAATTATATACTTTCAATCATATTATACTGCAAGAGTATTTTAGTCATTGACATTATTTTTATATTCTGTCAACTGCAGTTAAACATATTTCTGTTCTCTAGACAGAGATAGATTTATCTGTTTTGTTCATCACAACTAAACACCTTATTATTTTTAATTTTTATTCTATTTTGTCTCTAAATTTTTATCTCATTATGTCTTCGTATTGAAGAGAATAACCGATTGCAGCGTCAATGTTGGAGTAGGCTACTATGGCTTCAGGTTGTAAGGTGCTCTAGGCTACAGCCATCAAAGATGAAGATAACAGGATAATATGTACCAGCAGAGAAAACATGATTAACTCTACTTTCTCTAGGTTCTTGGATGGAAAGAAAGGGCAAAGGATAGGAAAAGATAATCAACTTGCTGTTGCTGCGGCCTTTGGACTTTAATCATGACTAAGATAGAAAATGAAGATTGGCAGCCTTTTGTGGTTGGAGCATGTTAATTTATTAATGCTTTATCTCATAAATTATGGTGACAGTAACAGTACATAATTGCAGTACTAAACATGCAGTACCAAACCAAAAGACGAGAATGGATCAAGGAGTTACCTAAAGGAAGATGGAGTCCCAAAGCTACTTTGTGGTAGCCGTTCCATTGGAAGACTCGGAAGCATTGTTTCATTTCATCACGCGAGAAATGAAGGATGTACATGAGAGATATGTGAGGAGAAAGTAAAGCAAGCTTTGGAGAAACCAAGACGTTGAAATGATTCTTCTTTTCAAAAGTTTAGGAGAAATCAAGATGTAGCCACGTGAATTTGTTATTGAGATGTTATAAGTTTTTATTTATGGAGGGAAATATTGTTTTGTAAAGTATGTACAAATTTTCAATTTTGTTAATATAATTTAATTTTTAAAAAAGATAATACTAATAATTCGGTAAATATTTGGCTGAAAAATAAATTCTAAAGAGGTCTAATAATACATACATTTACTCTTAACTAATAAAGAAGTTATTTCTAAATTGACTCACAGGAAATATCTCTCACCTTAAATAATTAGGCAAAATTTCCAAATGACTCTCCTTGCGAGACTTCTTGTTTATCTTTGACATAATCACATCAATTATGTAAAGTAAATCCAATTCAAGGAAAGTAGCAAATTTTATAAAAAAGTGAAATTCATGTTAAAATTAAAATTTACTTTAAAATATATAATTTTTAAATAATTAATATAGTATAATATTATCTTATCATATCAAAGAACTTAACATTTTGCTGATAATAAATAATAGAGTTAATTATCAAAAAAATCTCAAACTTTCATTAAATTGTCAATTATAGTTCAAACTTTAAAAAGTAGCAATAAAATATCCAAACTTTTAATTTTTTTTCAATTCTAATCTGAATTTTAAAAAATAGTAATAAAATATTCAAACTTTTATTTTTTTCAATTTTAGCCCGACGTTAATGTTCTTGTTACGTTTGCTAACATGACTTGCTATATGTTTCAGAAACTTTAACTATTAATACATGTTTGCTAAAATTAACACAACAAATAAAGATCAATAAAACGACGTCGTTTAATCACATAATTAAAATAACGTTGTTATTTAAAAATAACTTAAATTAGATTACACAACTCCGATAACCTTACACTTTGATTTCAGTTTTTCCTTCGTTTTTAGTTTGATTTCTTGATATCCTCACCCTTCGATTTTTAGATTATACAACCCTGACGTCTTCACACTAGCGTCAGAAGAACAAAGAGCTTATTGATGTGATACGCTGTAATACGAGAATAGTTTGGTGTGTAAGAAGAATAAACAGATAATACAAAGTTGAGGGTATCGGGAGAACAACAGATAACGTCGGGCTAAAATAAAAGGAAATTAAAAATTTAAATATTTTATCGTCACTTTTAGAAGTTTGGACTAGATTTAAAAAAATTGAAAGTTTGAAAATTTTATTGCTATTTTTTAAAGTTCAGACTATAATTAAAAAATTGAGATTTTTTAAATAATTAATCATATATAATAATAAAAGATTTTATGAATTTTTTTGTCAAGGGAGCGTTTGTAAAAATTAAAAATTTTCTTTTTAAAATATTCGTGACATTAAATGATTCTAACATTTATTACCAAATAATGAAATTTATCTTGTAAAAGAATCTAACAATCAACAAAACTAAACCTCCAATTTGACCTTAAAAGTTGGGCACTGAATCTTATCAATCATTATCTTTGTCTTTTAATTTATATTTCTCTGCCCTAAAAACTTGGAAGCCTTAAATTGAAGTGAAGTCTACTTCCTTTGTTTGAATTGACCACTCTCATTAACCATATGACCATTCTCGCTTAACAAAATAAGCCCATGATTTAATATCTCTTCAACCAACAATTCCAGTATGCCACGTGTCATTTACCAAAAGAAAACTACAATAATTAACAAAAGAATAACAGAAAAACAGTCACAAAGAAAGACTCTCTACCAAGAGGAGAGAGTAGCTTTAGATCTGTTGACCAAGAAACCAATCGGACCCTAACACACAGTCCACCGGCGATGGACGGAGGAGGAGGAGCGGCGGGCCACCATCCTGACACCGAGATGGAGGACGCGGCGGAGCCTCAACAGCAGCCGCAACCTCCACAGGCTATGGCCGGCGGGATTGAAAATATCCCGGCCACGCTCAGCCACGGTGGGAGGTTTATACAGTATAACATATTCGGTAACATTTTTGAGGTCACTGCTAAGTATAAGCCTCCGATTATGCCCATCGGCAAAGGCGCGTATGGCATCGTTTGGTACTCTTTCTCTCACTCCCTCGCTTTGTTTTTCTACTTTAACTTGTAATAGTATGCCTTGGCGTAAAGGGCTTCAATTTTCTTGGGTCAACTTTTGGAGTTTCCGTTTTTGGAAATGTTTGCTTGATCATTTCTGAGAAAATCTTTAGAACTTCTCCTTTTTGCGCTCTTTCTGTTGCTTCTTTTATGTATATCGTTTACTGAATAACTTGATAGGCTTCTTTCCGTAATTTTTAATTAGGCAGATTACTTCTTGATGAGTTTGAAGTTTGAACTAATATGGTTGAGCTAAATGGAAGGAGTTAAGTGTTTAGTTAACAGAAAGTTTGTGTTGCTTTTCTTTGTTTTTTTGTTAGCTCGGCGTTGAACTCAGAGACCGGAGAGCATGTGGCCATAAAGAAGATAGCTAATGCATTTGATAACAAGATTGATGCCAAGAGAACTCTCCGGGAGATCAAGTTACTTCGGCACATGGATCATGAAAATGTCAGTGAGTGATTAGTTATTGGTTCATGTACATTTTAGATCAGCAAACAAATAACTTTAGGCCTTTTCTCCTTGAATTAGCAATATGAATTGTCTGCATTGTGCAATCTATTACGTAGAAGGCGAAAACCAAGTTGACTTCGTCAGTTATGGGATCACTTACTTTCATGTATTGTAGAATTGACGATGCAAACAATCATGCTGCGTCCTAAAACTAACATAGATTCCTTTTATGATCGGAAATATGTGCTTTACAAATGACTATTTTTGGTGGATGGAAGTTATTAGCCGTTAGCATTACTTTAACATGAAAGTTAAAATTCTTTGTATGTGAAGTTTGAGTTCCACTTATGGAGCTTCGGGTGTTTTCTGACCAGTCCTGTATGGGAAAGCAATTTTTGCATGTTACTTTATGTATGAACATTCCAAAGGGAAACAAACTTGTAGTATGAATTCACATGTAAAGCTGTTATATGAAATTTATTCTTGTATGAGAATGAAAAGAACATGTAAAATGGTCAATTGCTTTTGATATCTGTGGCTCACTACTAGAGCTTCTTCCAACACATGGCACTTTATTAAATTAAATTTACAAATTAGAAATGGGGAGCGAGGATTATTCTTAATGATATGTGTGCGTGTATTCACAAAATATCATTTTCACCAAGTTGTTGATTTTTGGGTTTTACATTAAATTTTGACGCTAATATGGGAGTAAATGATCAAAGGAATAATTTAACAGTTGAACTTTGGCTTCCGTACGTTTGAAGTTGAAATTAGGACAAGTATGACTTATTAAATTCCAATATAAGCTCAATGAGACAATGTTTTGAATTACTTTTCTTAACCTTTAATTTATTGGTTAAATAAATGAGTTGGGTGTTTGAGAGATTAATGAAGTTCTGTTCTGTAATACTTTACGGAGAGTATTTCAACTAAAATGATTCATATAATTCTTCTAGAAGTTCCCTTTTAATGATTACAGGTTTTTTTTTGTGGTTCAGGTCGTGGCAATCAGGGACATAATCCCCCCACCCCAAAGAGAATCATTTAACGATGTTTACATGGCCTATGAGCTAATGGACACTGACCTGCATCAGATCATTCGCTCTAATCAGGCATTATCAGAGGAGCACTGCCAGGTTGGCATTAAGTATTTGTTTGCTTTGCTTTTTAACTGTAAGCAGAATTTTCTTATACTTCAACTATTTAACTGTAGATTGTGCTAAATGAAAAGTAAAAAATAAATTTGAATTCGAAGCTGCAATGTTGCTATGTGTAATTGGTTCTCTCCCTTTACCTAGAGTTCATCCTTGAGTAACTGATGTTGAGGTTTTTGAATCTTTTGTGCTTATACATTTTCACTGTTCGGTAGCTTGAGAATTAGCTTTCTTCTGAATTAAGTGGCATTTTTCTTGATATTCGGTTAAACTTACAATTAAGTTAACGGACTCAGATTATATATCTCTTTAGTAAGATCCCAACTGTTAACATGTATTTAACTCTGGTTGCTCGGACCGTACAGCTAATATTCACTTTGTGTATGTGAGTCTTAGATGGGCTGTTACTTTCTCAAGGCAGGTTAACCATTGTTTAACATTATATTACCAAACAGCTGTATGGAAGCATAGGGGAGGCACTTTTTATATGAGAATGTTGTTGATTTTCACATTATCAACTTCTATATCTTTTCTGTGATAATGTATTGTTAAAAGTTGATAAAGAGTGGCAGATAAGTGTCCAACATTGTGTACTTTAGTTTGGAGAGGTCATGGTTGACTAAATATAGAGAATTTTGAGCAGGCCAAGATCTGAGAGATTTAGTGCTGCTGTACTTCTTCGCTGACTATTTTCTGATTATCCTTAAACAATTTGTAGCTTCTACTCAAGTTGGTTCTGTAAGTATGTGATTAATGACAGGTTTAACCCCTATTCAAATCCTTTTTTTCAGCCCTTCCAAATACAACACTGTTATCATTTAACATAGAATTTGCGGAATTTTAAACAGTCGACACTCTCATCAAATGTCGTGAAATTTGAACTAAAAAATACATGCATCAAATTAAACATCAAAACAACCACATGGTATTTGTGAATTCAACTCAAACAGTCTTCTGTTTGTTACCAGTTACCGTTGTCATATATCTTCACTGTTTTCTTTTTTCATAGTTTCTTATCCCCTTTTTTTTTCCTAACAACTTTGCAGAGCCAAACAAACTGATTTTATTTATTGGTTTCTGCAGTACTTCCTCTATCAAATTCTCCGTGGATTAAAATATATACATTCTGCAAATGTCCTGCACAGAGATTTAAAACCTAGCAATCTTCTCTTGAATGCCAATTGTGACTTAAAGATCTGTGATTTTGGTCTAGCTCGGGTTACATCAGAAACTGATTTCATGACAGAATATGTTGTTACAAGATGGTACCGTGCACCAGAGTTGCTGTTAAACTCCTCAGATTACACTGCTGCTATTGATGTATGGTCAGTGGGCTGTATTTTCATGGAACTGATGGATAGGAAGCCCCTGTTTCCTGGTAGAGATTATGTGCACCAGCTACGTTTAGTCATGGAGGTAATTAAACAATTCTCTTAATATTTCCTAATTTTCTGGAAAACTTTAGGTCTCAGTCGCATGAATTTAGAAGCTAAGCTTTGCAATTTTAGGAGATGAATTAACAGATGCTAAATCCTGCAGTTGATTGGCACTCCGGCAGAAGCTGAATTGGGATTTTTGAATGAAAATGCAAAGAGATACATTAAACAACTTCCTCTTTATCACCGTCAATCATTAACTGAGAAGTTCCCAAATGTCCACCCAGAAGCTATTGATCTTGTAGAGAAAATGTTGACATTTGATCCCAGAATAAGGATCACAGGTGAATGTGTTTTCCGCTGTTATTTCTTCAGCAACATAATTTGTTTATTTGGTTTACATCTTTCACAACTGGAGTGAAGTAACTTTACTATTCCATCATTTATCAAATGGCCACAAATTTTACCATAACATGTTTGTCAGTTCTATCATTTATTTGTTATATCGATGACATTTTACTAAGAGGTGTCTTTGTTACTTGATTAGATGGCCAATTGCAGCAGTTAGCCATTTGAATCTAGTGGAGTATAACTCAGTAATTTAGGGACCCTTTTAAAGTTAGATGGGTGCAAATATCATTTTGATTGTAGATTTGCAGTCATTTAGCGACTATGATCATTGAACTCTGCTAAATTGTGCTCTAGCTTACATCTTTGTATTACTTCGAAAGCCTTGCTGCTCGTCACGCTTAAAGTTTACTAGTTATAGAATTGCTTTTTTCTTTTATTTTATGTTCTTATACATTTAGGCTCTGAGATCAATAATACTGCAAAAATATAGTATACAACTGCTGATTTTCCGCATGTCTCCGTGATCTTTTTTTCACCAGTTGAAGTAACATCATAATTACAGTCTGAATGTCTAATGATGCTGGATGATGATTTCTTTTTTTTTTTTGTTCTACATGATAATTTAAAGGTTCTCTTTATTTCATGTATTACTTTTTCATATCCCGCATGGCATGGGGTCCGAATGATTATTTGTTTATCTGTTGTAGTTGAGGGTGCCCTTGCCCATCCCTACCTGACATCGCTACATGACATAAGTGATGAGCCAGTCTGCATGACACCCTTCAGCTTTGACTTTGAGCAGCATGCACTGACTGAAGAACAAATGAAGGAGCTTATATATCGGGAGGGTCTTGCATTCAATCCCGAGTATCAGAATCAGTGATGATAAGTTCTGACGTTTTTTCATGTGTTTGAACAGTGTGGATTTCGTTGCTCATAAAATTTCAACATCTTTTTCTTCGTGTACATATATGTTCCATTCTAAACTGGGTGCTCCTTGGATTAGAATGTTGAATTGAGGGCAGATTTTAGGAACAAGAACCATTAAATGGTGTTTGTCCCATTTGTCCTGCTATCTGTTGCTTTTTGCCCTTTATATTTTCAATTCAATGAAGCCAACTTCAAACGATCCTTCTCTCACCCAGATTAAGGGCATGTAGTAATTTGCAGATTTGTCTGTTTTTCTTTTTCTTTTCCTTCTCTACGAGGAGTGAACTAAACATTGGAGATTCAGGCAGAAAGTTAAACAATGTTTTTGGCAAGACAAGGCCATTGAATAGTTGAAGATTCACAAGGTGATGGGATGGTGTTCTCTGAAATAACCACCAACTTACAGAGTGAGAGTTGGACATTGTGAATGAAATTTTATATGGATGGACATGACCCATCAAAATGAATTGTTTTTGGCAAGATAAGGCCATTGAATAGTTGGAACGTGACATACTCGGAAGTCGGAAGTTACATACGACGCAAAAGTCGTACCATGTAACTTAGGCACATTGTACGGATAGACATGGAATGGGATCCTGATGTAAAAATGTCAAAGCTGAATTTTGTAAATGCTAACTTCATTCGAAAGGAAGACGAAAGTTCAGCCAATATTTGCTACAAAGCATATCAAATAAAATGAAAATACAAGAGAAGGGAAAGAGTAATCTCCTCTTTAGGAAGAACATGCGTTATTGGATCACCATGTTACTAACTCTTCGTGCTCCCAAAGAATCTCGACAGAGGAACAGGGCCATCAGCCCCTTCATCATCGCTACTGGCGTGCTTGGATCTTGATCTACTCTTTTTTCCTTTTTCTGATCTCTTAGACTTTTTGGATCTTCTTGATTCTCTCTCATCATCGCTAGTTGACGAAACAGAGGATGAACTAGAAGAGCTAGACTCTGAAGATCCCCGCCTTGAATGCTGAAATTTTATTTTAAAATAAGATCCTTAAGGAATTACTTTCAGGGAACTTGAAGTACAGTGGAATTTCCATTTCAATAACTTTCAGGAATCAATGCATCAAAGAAACCAAGTCAAACTAATGCATTTTTGTAAGAAAAGGTATGATAAAGACATAAGGAACTTAAAATAAATACGCATCTATTTGCAACCAAATGATCTCATAAGGAACCGAAATAGATCAGAATTAAAGGCATGACAAACATATGACAGTAATTATCCACCTCAAACACCAAAAAAAGTTCATGGTCAACTTAGTTTTAGATGGTATCAGTCTTGGAACAAAATCAGGTTACATTTCTATAACATGTGATACAACTGATTAAATGTTAAACTTAAATCTCACAATATCTTCAAAACACGAAAAAAGTTTGATGGATCATAATAAACTTGGAAAGTATGAATCAGAATTACCAAAGGCCATTTCCAACTTGGTACTTTATATTACTGGTCGCTCAGTTCTAATGGATTCGATAATTTTTGTAGCACAACATAAGCGTTAATACATTCAATAAAAATTGTCTTTCTTAGCTCAAGAAAGCATCATTTGCACAAATAGATAACATAACCAGTCCTTAAGAACGTTATTAGAGAGCAGACAGGCATGGATAAAACCCAGACCCCGCTTTATTATGGAATTTCAGACTGAGTGTGATGATGATAATGAGACAGGCATGGATAAAAGATGGAACTAAATTTTTTCTCATACAAAATCAAGCAACTAAATCAAAAAGCGAAGGTTTAAATTTTCTGAAATCTGGTAAATGCAACTCAACAAATTATCGATACTATGAATATGTAAGCACCTTTCTCTTTTTTCTGCTACGTTTCTTCACATCCTTGTCCTTCCTATCTGCAGCACACATCTTGTATTCATCACTACACAAATAACTAGTAATCACATAACATGATATGATATTTCAGAGCTGTTTCATGCATACTTTTCTGACGTTTAGACTTGCTGTGGGAGTGATTCTTCCCATGGGCAAGTTTGTGTGCTCTTTCAGCATCTAGTTGTGCTCTGTACTCTCTCATCATCTTGTCTGTATCTGCTTCAAGTTCCTCCATTTTCATTTCATCTTCCTGTACATGAAGAGTAAAGCCAAATCCAAAATATGTTTCATGGCACATAAGGGTAGCATCAAATGCTAGAAAATCAACATACATAAGAAGGCCTTTATTACAAAATCTTAGAAGATAGACAAACTGAGAGGCGTAATCATCACAGCCTATATGAGTTACCATATTGAGACCTAGGTCCAGAAAAATGTTTCAGCAAACAGATAGAGATGCAAAATAATTCTGATACAGAAAAATCACTTTCAACCTTTCACCAAAACTATGCTTGATCTCATGATATTGTTTTCTTAAAAGTAATTCCCTTTCATTTGTTATCATATATCTTATTTTTCTTACTAGGCCATAAACCTCATATTATGACACAAGTTGGCAAATTATTATAATCAGTTACCCATGGAAAACGTTCTAGAAAACGTTTTGAGCAGCTTTTTATATATCATTCATTTTCCATGTGTATTCGGCATGTAATACTGAGGATTTGAAAGTTGGCAGACAACAAGTCTAATCAGATTGCCTTTGTGACAAGGTATGTAAGTTTATGTTTGTGTAGGTGGAACAATTATACAAACAAAATACAGCTCAAACCAAGATGGCAATTAGTAATGACAAAATAAAAATATGCTACAGTGAGTGAAGAACAATAAGGCATATCCAACAAGCTACCTTTTGCTTCTTTTTGAATTCTTCCCAGGTAACAGTGTGTGAGGTTTTAAGGCTAGCCAAACGAGCAGCATGCCACTCTGGTGAATGAAAAGAACCATCCACCTGCGACTCTCCTCATCAGAAATATTCCAGGAATAAGAGTTGCAAAGAAAAAGACAAGCAAGTGTCATCCACACTATAAAAGCCACTAGATTACCCAATTGGATATTGGTCATCAGCATAATTATTGACATGGTTCAGGCCTTTCAATGATCAACTAATTCAGTCAGAGCTGAAAATGCCAGGTATTAACTTACACCAATATGTTTACAGAGAAGAGCTACTATTATTATTGTCTTTGCTAAATGAAATAAACTCCGTTTCAGTTAAGAGTTAGCCCCATCCACGTAGTTCTAAATCCTAGCATGAAGGTCATCGATGCATCATAAGCCTGTCTAGTACCAAGTAAAACAATCAGCAATCTAGGAACCAATTTACGATCATAAAGAACCAAAATTATAGCAGTAATACTAATCAATACTGCCAATAAATATTTGAAGAACTTGTCTAGTCAGCAGTTCCTTCAACTGGCACAGCCAAAACAGACCTTTCATTTTCAAATCCCTTATTTGAAAACATAATGCGCAAAACCAAAACCAGTAAGTACAACTACAACGTACAACATCGATGATTAGCAGAATAATATTAAGCATCCAAACGAATCCATCCAGCAGAACATGATTGGTTTCCCCACTCATTGTCACAAACAAATTCACCAACAAGTACATAACAACATCATAAACGTCTCCAAATAAATAGATTTCAATTTAAAGCATCTAACTTTTATACAAAAACTAAAACTTAAAAAGCACACGAGTGAAAGAAAAGGTCGAATTTATCGGTTAAAAAATCAAAAGTCTCCATCAACAATGAATAGTATGAAAGGGTACAAACCATGCCGTCTTCAATCTCTACAGGTCCCGCGGAGCTAGAGCCAACCCTCGCTCTTTGCATAGCTTTGTATGCTTGATTTTTACCCATTCCGAAATCTGCGAGAGACCCAGATGATAAAATCCAGTTCACTGGAAGAAAATTTTGATCTTTGAGCGGAACAAAAACCCAGATCGAAAAATCAAAGAAGAATCTGGAAAAAAAAAATGATTAGGGTCTAAACTATAAGTGGGTCCGAACGCCGGGAAAGAAAAAGGAGAGAAAATATAGGGACCAGATAGAGAAAGACAGAAAGAGAAGAGTGCAGAACACAACAGACCATGAGAGAAAATCCAAACAACAATGAATTCTAGTTCTGTGTTTTTAGTAACCTTAAACTAAAAACCACTAAATATATATATTATTGTTATAAAAGATAGAAATAATATGGTGTGCCACTAATTGTTAATGCACCACTTAATTGTTAGTACACCAAATGCAC
>JAOSBK010000005.1:8039818-8057361 GCA_027568895.1 Erythroxylum shatona | reverse complement strand
ATTTTATTAGAAATTTTGTACTATAAATAGAAGGGTTAACTTGATGTAAGTGATACCAATTTATAAGAAGAATTCTCTTATCCCAAATATTCTTAAGTTTTAGTTTTGGTTTTATAACAATTATTAAATAATAATAATTTAAGAGAATTTCATTTCACTTGTATTTGTTATTCAATATCAAATAAAATTGGAAATTTTAAAGTTTAAGAGTTAATTAAACACCTAATTTTATTTCAATATTTTATGTGATATTTTTAGAAAATATTAATGAAGTTTTATTTAAGATAAATATTTATATTCGTAAATTAGAATTTATTTATTAATATATATTGTGATCATTAAAACCAATATTATCATTTGATCACGTTGATTTTTTTTTGCTAAATTTTAAAAATGAAAATATAAAACCAAAGCGAAAATGCGATTGAGCTATGACAAAAACATCGACTTGTTACTACAAAGTCCAAAGGGTATCACTTGGTCCACTACTCCTTTTGAATTGTGCCCGAGCTCTCTCATCTACATTAGGCCCTTAGGCCATGATATTGGTCTTGAGCCTGTATAAGCTGCTGTAATGGTTATATGCAGATATAGCAATCAGTCCCTCCGCCGCAAGCAAGGTCTCAAGATCGGTGATCCATACCCTTTCCACGTTCAAACTACCAAGTGAGTTCACCTAATAATCTCCTCATGATTAGCTTAACCAATCAAGAGATGTGATATACGTAGTGGAAATTTGACTAACCAGAAACTAGTGGATGCTGGTTTCTTTTGCTTTATAAAGTTCATGCAATTATATCATATTACAAGCACTAGTGCTTGCCATGGGGAGTTCAAATCTTTGTCTGACTTGGATTTCAATTTTTGGTACTTTTAGGCACTTTATTTGAATTTAGGGAGGACCCCCACCACCTTCACAGCTTTTGATACACAAAAAATGTACAGACTACTCACTCATTTTGCGTTGTCGTATGTATCAATGTCTCAATCATAGTATTACATTCATTTTACGTTGTATATAAGTATGTGTTTATTATGCCAGTCCTTATTATGTTTGAACACCTCTATTTATATTGATGATCAACTAAAATAGACATATCCAACAATTTTCTTAGTTACAATAGTTGTAGAGACGAGGATTCATATAATCATTCCAAAAACAAAACGGCATATGATTTTATATACATCGTGTTCAAATTGAACTCATCGTTGGAGTTGTGTTGAGGACAAAATTCTTGCTAGAAACTGAGATCGAAATGTACATGAAATGGAAATCCGTAGCAAAAGCTTATGTTTTTGTGAACTTTAAGAAGGAAAAGTACGAGGAGGAAAGGGCAATTTGATTTGAAAATGAGGTCCCACGAGTCACGAACAATATTTCCAAACACCAAGACAAGTCCAAGAATCTGCAGCCACTTGTTGGGTAATGATCGCAGTTTTAGTAATTGCTACTATCTTAGATTCCAAACCAAAAATTTTTTGCTTTTTTTTTTCATTTTAGGAAGATCTTAATTATGAGAAAGTAACTTTAAGTTATCTACACCTAGGCTAATTCTCGTTTAAACTAGATAGACCCCTTGCAGGAAGTAAAGTTCTGACCTCAAATTTTAAACGGCTGCATATATGAGGACGGTTTGAACCTGTAACCTCATTTAAGCTAGAAGAGCCCCTTACTAACTCAGCTAAAAAAATTTATTGCCTTTTACATCTTTTCAGTAAAATGACCCAAAAGTGAAAAGAAAAGAGAGAATAACAAAGGATTTGATTATCTTTTCTTTCCAATTTATATGCACCTTTTACATATTGCTCGAACAGAATATTCTTTTTATCTATTATTCCTTTCCATCTCCCCTTATTCTCCTAGAAAAGAGAGTCCCTTTAGAATTTAGATCATGATTTTTTCCCCCTTTTCTCTTTATTAAACAGATTGCTATTTTAAGTTGACAAACATTATACCCTTTTGTTCCATTTCCTCCCGGCTTTTCTTACGAACAAGGTCCTGATACTGAGTACCCTTTTGTTGATCCATTCGTTCTAACTTAGTAGGAGAAGGAAAAAGAGGGGCGATAGAGTTTCTGTCATCAGAGTGATATAAAGAAGGAAGTGAAAAGAATGTGTATATAATATGATATGCACCCATCCGTGTTGTTGGAATTATTCTGTCAACGACATTCGTAGACGTGGGGTGAGTTCGAGTTTGACAGATAAAGAAAGAGAAGATGAGATAGTACCACTATAATATACTATACTTAACTTGGCACGACACCCTATACCGTACAAACGTATGGAGACCGGAGAGGCCTCTGAATCTATCGTGAGGGGGTTGCTTTCCATTCCAGCACTCAAGAAGGTCAGGACCAGGTGGGTTCTGAGTCTGGTATTTTTTGCTTGATTCACGGGTTTACTATTTCATATTTTATTTTCCTTTTTAATACTACAGTAGTTGCTATTTGTCCGGTCACTTTTTGTGTCACGTTCTTGTCTCTTTCTCCTGACTCCTGAGTCCTGAGAGCTTTTAATGAGGGCACTTGGTTGTGTCTTTTTGACTTTTCCCAATTTTCATTTTTCACCGACATTCCATAGTTTACCTGTTACGGTCCTGCGACAATTGTAACATCATTCAATAACAACCTAGAAATGAATAAATTTGTTTGACCAGTATTTTATTTTTTACGGATTGATTTGGTGCGAACGAAGATTAGTCTGAGAATGAATGATTTAAAAGTACCTTTTTATAATTAAAATCCTCTTAAAACACCTCGTGGTCTAACAAAAAAAAATCAACACTCTTAATTTACACTCGACTCCTTTTCTATTATGTTCTATTAATATTTATTTATATATTTATATAATATTTACATAAATATATGGATAAGATTTAATAAAATATGATAAAAACATCATAATTAGAACAGAATATTTGATCTCCTTAATTTTAAGAAAGTTGAAGAAAAAATATCAATTATATGTATTTTTTATTTTATAAAAAAGTTATTTATGTAATTTAGATTTGTAATTTTTTAATCATTAAAAAAATAACTTTACAAGCTATTTTAAAACTTGCTCTTTGCATTTAATGTACTTGTTCTGAACTTTTCTGAGTTTATTACTGCTTGTCTCCCTAAGTATTTACACTCTTTCAATTGTTCACCAAATAATGCTTTTACTTAATTAGTTGAAAGAAATTAGTGTGAATAAGGAAGCAACAACTCAAGTAGGGATGACAATTTTTAGTGTAGGAGCTTAAATTTTATTATTTTCAATGAACTAATTTATAGGCTAGGCTCATATCTAAACTAATTCGAGACTTAATTATTTTAAGTAAAATAAAATTATTTTATTTAAAAAATTAGACCTCAAATAACTTTAAGTTCAGACAATTCAAACTTGAATCAAATCAAAAATATTACGTTATTCTATATTTTTAATATTTTAAAAAATTAACTGAAATTGACTCGTTGTCATTCTTAAACTCAAATTAGTTTGAGTTCCTCCACCTTTTCAAGATTTTGTGCAAAGAATACGATTTAATTATTATATTTTGAATTTTATGTAGTAATTAAGGATTGTTCTTATAGAAATATACTAATAATTTGTCAGCTACTAGTAAATGAAACGACATATAATTAACGCTTGTTGGTTAATATGCGGAAAACCCTGAAAAGTTTGAAGTTTTGTTAATCATTGTCATCACCCCATCACGAAATAATTGAGGAGATTAATCCTTGAAGTACAAGATACACATACAGCATGTACTCTTTCTTGCATCTTATTTCAAGTTTAATTAGAACATCGTTACTCATTAATCTTCCTATTCATTGTCTTTAGGTGTTTTAATCCCAATCCGCATGCATAATTGCACGTTGACTGAAAACATCATTTCATAGATACCGGTCAGTTTGATAGAAACTGCCATTTCATAATTAATTGAAACATATTTTCAAGAATGTTTAAGACAGATGATATATTTTTAATTAAATTATTTAAAAATTTTGAATATCAAATTCTTTTAATAAATAAGATTATAATAATTATTTAAATTAAATATGTCACTACATTTTAATAAATTAATACATATACTTAAATTTTTCATTAAATATTTAAATATGCCTTTTTAATGTACAGCTAAAAAGGGTAGCGATTGCCATTATTTTCTATCGTGACGACGACCAAGTCATTTTCCAAATGGCGCTATATGGACCATGTAGCTATAATTCCTCATACTTGTTAGCAAGTGGCAACCATTTAACGACTCCAGAGTTAATGCTCTTATCAATGTGTATACGTAGCCCCTGTCAATGACTCCACAGTTATTAATGTTCCTATCAATGTGTACACCTGTCTCCATGCTAATATGAGGCTATGTTTAGTTATACAGTGAAATAATTTGTAAATGAATAAAATATAAATAAATATAATATTAAAAAATTATTGTTTAGAAATAATGAAATAATTTATAATATAATATAGTCAAATATTATTTAAAAGAAATGTTTATAATATAATACTGTAAAAATTTGTTTATTATTTTACATTTTATCATAAGTCTTTAAAATTAGAGGTTTTTTTATTTTTACTGTTTAAAATAAAATGAAATGTAATATAAAACTTCCATCTTTCATTTCAATTTATTATAAACTCTTCTCTTAAATGATGAAATAATATTACATTTTATTTCGTTTTATTAATAAACCCTACTCAAAGATAACCTTAATTAGGCTATATTTAGTTGAATATAAAGATTTTAATAGAATGAAATAAAATCAAATGTTTATAATGGAATGAAACATAAATGAGTATAATATTAGAAAATTATTGTTTAAGAATGATATAAAGATTTATATATAACATAGTGAAATGTTGTTCGGATAAATAGTTTATAATGTAATATAGTGTAAAGTTATTTATCATTTTACATTTTATTCTAAAATTTTAAATTAAAATTTTTTCATTTTTATTATTTATGATAGATTGAGATGTAATATGAAACTCTTATCTTCCAATTCATCTCAATCTATTATCAGATCTCTTTCTAAATAATATAATAATATTTTATTTTATTTTATTTTATTATAAAACCATCAACTAAAACGTAACCTTAAGCTTAAACCAATACAGTAGTCTTATGGACAGCTCGCATAGCATTACTCTCCATCGCCATAATCCACAAACATGGACGAAAATTCGATATGGACACGAGCACCGGCACGTTTATTTTTGGACGATAGCTAAATCTCTCTTGTCTGGTCAAATTCCCCTGAAATGAGACCACAAAATGTGTTCTTAAAATGGTCTGTTCACTTTCAGTAAGTTAGAGTAGGACTGTAGGAGTGAAGTGAATCGCCAACATCATTAATGTCCTGTCTTCAAGTTCAAACCTAACATTCTTGTGGGTAGTTTATACTATATAGTAATGTTGGAAATGCTACGTCCCAACAAACTCTAATTGGATAGTCTTTAGTAAAATGTGAAATGAAAATTTCATGTTGCTTCGACCAAGTGGCTGCTGGATGTAATTTGATACGATGTCTGTTTAACCCACTTTTTGTTTTTGTTTTTGTTTTTTGTTTTTGTAATAACTCTTTTATTTTTCTCTTGCTTTTTGTAAATGGTTCGTTTAAGGATGATGGTTAAAACCAAGAAACCTAATCCACTGTGTTAATTAAGCTACAGAAGCAGTAACACGAAGGGTACTCTGGATCTATCTTGTTTTTTGTTGTGATTTTTAATTTTATTTTTATTTTTTAAATAAAAACAAAATTGTTTGATTGTTAATGTCAATGTATTTATATTTTTTATTGATAACAATAATAAATTAGATAAAACTTAAAGAAAAATGTTTTTAATTACATACAATTTTAAATCTCTTATGTAATATTTATTAAAAATTATTAAAAAATCATTTTTATTTTATTAAAATAAATGATTTAAACTAAAATTTTTATTTAAAATTAATATTGTTTAATTTAATTACAAAAATTAAATAAAATTACTAAGTAAATTTTAATTATTCATAATTTTAATTAAGAATTAATTTTAATTAATTAAATATATAATGTTAAATTAAACTATTCGTAATTCTTATTAAAAATTATTATATTAAATAATGTATATTTAGCTGATAATAAATCAGTTTATGAAAAAATAAAAATTACTTTCTATGATTTTTATAATTTTTAAAAACTAGAAAAACTAAAATAAACATATTTTTTTTACTGAATTTAAAAACAAATTGAAAAACAAAAAATGAAAACCAACTTTAGTTGTTATTTTGAATCTAATCAAGATCTAATTCTGAGCTACTTCTTCATATATGTGTTATTATTTCTGATAGTAAGGATTGTGAATTAATATAAAAATGATTTATAAATTAAAATATTAAACATTAAATATTAATATTTATTATGAATAAGTGATTATGTAAAATGTATTATAAATATTTTAGTTACTGAAACACACGGTATTTTGGTATAAATATAATATTATATGCTGAATGCAAAAATGCACATCTTAAAAGAGTTTAATGATGAGATAATTGAATCACTTCTTTAGACATTTATGCACTCTAACACAGGGCAAAGGATCGTTTGGATATGAAAGACGTTATCTTTTATTTTGATCCAAACTGATAAAAATAACACATGAATACATTAAAAAGCATAATATGACAAATTGGTTCTTTTTCATAAATTTTTTTTATAAAAAAATTCAAATTGGTTTTCTTAATAAAATGATTGTGTTTTTCGAAGTCGAAATCACTTCCAAGAACAAAATACAAGCACAAGATGTTAAAAAATGTGATAACGACAATAAAGTAATTAATGATTGGAGTCCCACTCCCACTCTTACCATGTCTATCAATCATGCAGTTCCTCGGAGCGTAAAATTGATCAACTTGGCAATTAATTGCCTATTCGGATCTTCAATCCTTAATCCATAATAATAAATATAGTAAAAATTAAAATAAATATAAATAATAATTGATTAAAAGGAATGAATGATCACCCTTATAATTACCATCAATTGTTAAAAATATTTAAACATCAAATTTTAATATATCTTAATTAATTAATTATAATATAATTAATAAAATATAAAAAGATTACTCTATACTTTATATTATGAATGATTTTCATTTTATGACCTCAAATCCTGCCTCCCTGGCCCTACCTTGGCCCCCTCCATATCATGGGTCTGATTTAGTTGATCAAGCATTTGGTATAATTCTCTTAACAAAGAGACTTCATCAGAAGATCAGGACAGTGTAGTACGTCATTGTTGGGGTCAGGGTAGGGCCAGGATAAGGGGGACAGAGGATCCCCTCATTTTATGCAGTCACGTCACGTCAATAACACTTATTTTTTATTAAATATAATTAATTAAAAAATAAAAACTATTCTTATTACATACAGAGTAATTCTTATAAGTGAAATATCAAAAGGTTTTTTATACAACAATAATACATAACTAACCAATTTTTTTTAATTCTTGACTTATTAATACTTTCCCTTAATCAAGCACTCCTAAAGTTTATTAATAAAATATTTGAAATAAAATATGTTTTATTATCCAAGTGTTGTTCTAAGTGCATCAGCCAACATTCTTCACGCGGAGTAAAGGACACACAAGCACAAAAGGTTTCTGTGTGTTTGCCTGTTCGGTCCTCGATCAGTGCACTCTGTAGCTTAATCGGGTGAGTAAAACCGAGGCTTGACTCAAAAAATCAACCAAAAAGAGTGTGAAAGCATTTGCTTTTTCTAGTGCATGGTTCTTCCTTTCACTGTTCGTAAACAGCTCATTCCTTGCTAGTGAAAGTAGATGATATTGCAAAGAATCTCTCACATAAAATTTTCTGCAAATCCCAAAAAGTGTCAGACAACCTTTTAACCTCTGGTGTATCTTCTTCAAGATCTCTCCTTTAACCTTTTAACTTACCCTGTGTGCTCCTTTCAGTGCAATTATTGCTAAGCTACCTGGTAAGTTTGTTCAGGGAGTTCCATTATTCTCATCTCTTTGTTGAGGTGAAAATCCAAACGGGAGAGAAAGAAGCAAACTTTAACGTAATGGCCTAACGTGTTTGCTGTTCCCTCCAACTTTAGTCTGAACTACCATTCTCTTGCTCCTACTATTCCTCCTATCTTCACCATGTAGCAACTTATCCGCCCTTTGTCTCTCCAATCTCTATCTTGCTCTGAGTTGGGAGCAAACACTCTTGAGAGAGATGACCTGTGCATCAATCAATCTTTTAGTCAAGAGTTTCCTACATACCTAAGCTTATTTCTCACTGAAAACAGAGTGTCTTTTTTCTGCAACTCCATAGCTTTTCTTCATTCTCCGCCTTGGAGGTCCAAGTTCAAAGCTTAATAAAGCCCTCGTCTCCTTCCATAGTTTACTCGCGATTGACAGGAGTTTCAACCTTTGTCATTTGTCTCTCTCTGCAAAGCGTTTCAAAGAACCATTATGCCAGAGAAAAACAGAGTAAGCATCGCAATGGCTATAAACAGAACAATCATTCTCCACCTTTTCTCATTTCTCTTTATTACTGCTGCGACCACCACTGCCACTCACCACCACCGACACCTCCTCCACCAACCACTTTTCCCGCTCAATTCTGCCGTCCCTCCGGCGACCCAACCACCGTCACAGTCTCCCCAATCACAATCTCAACCTCAACAACCAAAGTATCCTTTCTCCTCTACACCCACCAACCCACAAAAGTCATTTTTTCCCACCGTCCGGTCACCACCGCCTCCTACACCACCTTCCAACCCCCTCACATCTTTTCCGGCCAACATCTCTTCGCTCCTTTTTCCCCACCCTCCTTCCTCCTCCGTTTCGGCCCATCATCTTATTGTCACCATCTCCATCTCTCTTTCTCTTCTTTTCGCTGCCGTCCTCGCTGCACTTTCCGCCTTTCTCGTCTACTCCCGCCGTCACCACCACCACCGTCATCCCACCATCACCACGACCTCTGACAAGACTTCCCGCTCTGATAGCCTTCGCCTTTTTCCGCCAAACAGCATCCCCTCGGATGGCTCACCTAAGCCTCCAAAACTTCCTCATAGACCAGGGATCCCCAACACTAGTGCCGAGTTTCTCTATCTGGGCACACTAGCAAACTCGCGAACTGGTCTCGATGATCATCAGAAGATCGCGTTTTCAAACAATGCTGGTATAAAGATTGGTACTTCCTCCCCTCCTTATGAAAAGCTTGGCTCTCCTGAGCTAAAGCCACTTCCTCCATTGCCCAAACACAATTATACACCAAGCTATAGGAGTGGTGAAGTGCTTGTTAGTTCTCATAATGATGGTGAAGATGATTCGGACACTGAAGAGGATGAGGAGTTCTTTTCTCCAAGAGGGTCTTCTGGGAGAAAAGAAAGTCTTCATGAGAATCCAGTACCTTTGGGATCGAGCTCGAGGAGGGAGTTTCAAGTCATTCAAGGAGAGATTTTTGGGTCTAAGAGTTTTAATTCAAGACCTGCTTCGCAACCGCATTCGAATTCTTCTTCCCCGGAGAATTCCGTGTCGACTAGTTTATCTTCAATGTCAAACCCGAGTCCTAAGAGCATAAAGCTTGAGTCTTCAGATACTATCATCAGCATTCCTGCTTCATCATCACCAGTGTCAAGCAGTACTCAGAACCCGCTACAGCAAAGTTCAGGTTTTATGGGGCAGAAACAAAAGTCCCCAGTAGCAGCGGAGAGTCTACCTGAGCAATTTGCGCCAATGAAGCTGCCACCGCCACCACCTCCGTTGCCACCGTCACGATTTTGGGAGATTCCGGTGAAAGTGCCGGTGGCTCAGGAAGTGAATTGGGAGCGTTCAGGGTGTCCGATTCTACTAACTCCTTCAGGGCCAGCTTTCGTTCAAAATGCAGTGTCAAGTTCAACCACTGAGCAGTTGCTAAGCAATTCAACCTTGGAGAGGAGCGAGGAGACGACCCCGAAACCAAAGTTAAAGCCTTTACATTGGGATAAAGTTAGAGCCAGCTCTGATCGGGCCATGGTCTGGGATCGGATTAAATCCAGCTCTTTTCAGTGAGATTCGATAATGTCCTTTTAACTTTTTGTGTGAAATAGTTTTCTGCTTTCTTGCTGGTTTCTTGTTTCCATGTTGCTTATGATTGTCAGCGAAGTTGATCTAGTAGTTACTTAAATTTGGATGGTTTGGGAAATATAATGTTGTTCGTAAGTTGTATTCTACTGCTTTGTCTGAAGGTTGAACGAGGAAATGATTGAGACATTGTTTGTGGTGAACAACTCAAATTTGAATATGAAAGATAACAATGGGAAGCGTCAGTTTTTCCCTTTGTTGAACCAGGAGAATCGAGTGCTCGATCCAAAGAAGTCACAGAACATAGCAATATTGTTAAGAGCACTTAATGTGACCACCGAAGAAGTTTGTGAAGCCCTCTTAGAAGGTAAAGTTAGCATTGCTAAGCTTTGATACTTGGCATGTATGGAAGCTTGTTACTGCATTGAAGGTGATTCAATATTTGAGTAGTTGTCGTTGTTACTGAACTGCTTAGATACTTGATTGTATAATTTCCATCCAAATGTATTTAAGTTTGGAAAAGTTTTCCATCTCTAGCTGCAATTGCTGCTTGTGCCATTCATTCTGACACTTCTTCATTGCTCTGGACTTTTGTCTACGCGAACAGGCAATTCTGATTTAGTGGGTACAGAACTTCTTGAAAGCTTATTAAAGATGGCTCCATCCAAAGAAGAAGAACGCAAACTAAAGGATTTCAAGGATGAATCACCAATCAAATTAGGGCCTGCTGAGAAGTTTCTCAAGGCAGTGCTTGACATTCCTTTTGCATTTAAGAGAGTTGATGCAATGCTTTACATTGCTAATTTTGATTCAGAAGTTGAATACCTTCATAGGTCTTTTGGAAATCTAGAGGTAAACTTTAATTATTGCAGACTCTTATTTGCCGCATTTTTTGATTAGATATTTAAGAACGTGATGCTTGTAAATCTCAGCATTACCAACATACAAGTCTATCCGATTGTGTGTAGATTCAGGATTCCAACTTTTTAACCACGAGAAGGATCTGTATGGGATACTTTTCTCTCCTTCATAGCCTTTCTGTATTAAACCAAATTATTTTCATCTGTTTTGAATTTGTGAGAACATTTTGAGCTTATCAGCAGTCTTGTTACCTTGTCTAGTATTTTTAGCCAAAATATCTGTCTCTAATGTCAACCACTTGAGCCCATCATCTCTATCTTTGGACTTATGCCACTGCATCAGCTCTTATGCCTTTCGGTTCTTTGGTCTTAATGATGAAAGTTTGATAATGATGAAAAACTGGATTTTACAACTAAAATTAAACCAAAAAGTATCACATTATGATTGCTGATTTCATACCTGAGGCTTAGGAAATTTGTCTGTTTCTGTTTGAAAGATGGATTTTGTTTTCCATTTTCCATTTTGTGGTGGTTTTCCGGCTGCTTTTCACTGTGTTATCCATTGTCAACAGGCAGCTTGTGAAGAACTAAGGAACAGCAAAATGTTTCTAAAGCTTCTAGAAGCTGTGCTAAAGACTGGGAACCGTATGAATGTTGGCACCAACCGTGGCGATGCTCATGCCTTCAAGCTGGACACACTCCTTAAGCTTGTTGACGTTAAGGGCACTGATGGCAAAACCACTCTCTTGCATTTTGTTGTACAGGAAATTATCAGATCTGAAGGTTCTCGAGTTTCAGCTTCAAACCCGAATCAGACAGCTGAAAAAAGTCAACAAATTACTTTTGAGGATGATATTGAATTTAGAAAACTTGGCCTGCAAGTTGTTTCTAGCTTGAGTGGGGAGCTTACCAATGTAAAGAAAGCTGCTGCAATGGATTCAGATACACTTAGCAATGAAGTTGCAAAGCTTGCTGCAGGAATTACAAAGATTAGGGAAGTTCTGAGACTAAATGAAGAACTTCCCCTTAAGGAGAGTAGCTTAAAATTTTCAGAGTTTATGAATGGATTTCTGAAGAAGGCTACTGTTGAAATCGAAAGAATTCAAGTCCAAGGTAGAGCTGCTTTCTCTCAGGTGAAAGAGATAACGGAGTATTTTCATGGTAACTTAGCCAAGGAAGAGGCTCATCCATTCCGAATATTCATGGTGGTGAGGGATTTTCTTTCCACTCTGGATCATGTCTGCAAAGAAGTTGGGAAGATCAATGAGAGAACCATATACAGTTCGGTCCGTCCTATGCCAATGAATGCAACTCTTCAATCGGTTTTTCCAGGCATCAATGGAAGGCAGCATTATGACTCAGAAGATGAAGGTTCACCATTCTCATCATAGAACTGATCTTTCATATTGGTCGAACACTTGCTGGAAATTATGGTGTAGAGTTCTGGCATCCATTCGGTACCTATATATATATATATATATATATATATCTATATAAAAATCAGCTGAAAGATTTTTTTGTTTGCTCTAAGATATAGAAGCAACTACGTCAGAATGTAATAAAGTACTTTCAGTGTGGAAGTAGTTACTGCCTGTCGTGTACATCTGTTAGAACTTAGAATCATGTAAGTTTCAATCTTGATGTTTGAAGCTGAAATGTTAAAGGGTGATGGCTTTCATTTTTATTACCTGCTATTCCTGAACAGAATTTTGATTACTTGAACAGAAACTTAAGGGTGAATGTTTAGATTCTCTGCAAGTATAAAAGAGAGGTGTAGTTCAATAGATTCTCTGCAAGTATAAAAGAGAGGTGTAGTTCAAGTCGGGTAACGTGGCCAACTCACTATATCATAATTAGTTTTTTCACCTGAAGATAGATGCAAAGCCTACTGATAAGTATAAGAAGGTATAACTAGTTAAAAATGGACAGGAAGAAAATTTAAATTATGCAAAATTACTGTTTATTATCAACAAAATTGAAGAAAATGAATGCAAAGAGATTAAACGGCAGTCAGTCCAAAAACATGACAGCAGTTTATGTTTGTTCTAATGGTAAAAAATTTTTCGATGTTAAATTAGTGAAAGGATTATATACATTTAGAACCATAAAAAATTGATGGCAGGAAGACGACCTGCAAGTTAATAAGTACATGTTGATTATGATATATTAACAACAACTAAATCTGTGATCTTTATTTTGCTTAGTAAAAGCACTACTATTTCTGGAATCTCAACATCTCTTGTCAGGTCTGGTGAGCTTGGAGAAAGACTCTGAAACTAAGAGACCAAGTTGGCAATGGAGAAACAATATTAACTTGGCTTGACAATTGGCATCCAAATCGTATGCTTATTCAAACAGTATGCCTTTGGATGCAGGACGAGTGAATGGTTTTGACACTCTTGAACTGCTGGAAATCAAAGCTTTCATCCATGTCTCAATACAATCAAGATTGAGTCCAAAACTCAGAACTTGTTTGGTTACCCCATTCCGGAAAATTCACACCTAAAACTGTCAATCACATCTTCTTGCCAAGAGCTAATCCTCAAATCATATGGAGTGATATAGTTTGGTTTAACATCTGCATTCCAAAATGGAGCTTCATAGTTTCGGTTGGTTTTCCATCATAAGCTCAAAATCATTGATAAAATTCAAGTCTTTACAAACTGTCGGTTTGTTATAGACAATCTGAGTCTCATAACCATCTTTTCTTTGAATGTAATGTGAATTTTCTTATAATATTCGGTGCTATGTTTCAATAAATACGAATTCTCACGATACTATGAGATGTGAATGCGACTAACCAAGTTTCAAGGGATTTAGTGATTATATCTAGTGGACCATTTACAAGAATTAGGAGTAAAGGCTTAAAGAAATTTTGAATGAGTTCGATTCAAGACATAAATGTTAACCAAACTTCAAAAGCACTTAAGAATTAAATAGGGAGGTTTATTGGGCCTACAAGATGACCAAAATTAATTAACTTGATTCGAACTAAGGTCAAAGAAGACTTCAAAATAAATATGACCTCTAGCATGATAATATTCATAAACACAACCTCCAACATGACTGCACCACCCTGTAACTTTTTTTTTTTGGTGAGATGGAGAACAAGCTAGAGGCCTAAGGCCTTAATAATGCGATACCAGTAGCATCAAACATTAGAAGCGAGCGAAGCCCTTAGTTCGGGGCTACCCACACCAACCAGCGCTAGAAGTGAGAGGACCCTTGTTTCGCTAAGTAGTCTGCACATTTGTTACCCTCGCGAATGGTATGAACAATGGAACACTCCCACTCACGCTGCAGCAGAACCCTAATATCTTCGATAATGACCAAGTAAGGGTAACACTGAGTGCTGGAGCCCAGGACTAGTTGGATGGCTTCGAGTGAATCAGATTCGACAACAAGTCTGCTGCGGAGAATCGCTTGAAGTTCAGCAAGCATGTTGGTAGCATGAGCAAGGATACCTAAGTATTTAATAATCCAAACCCCTTTCTCATCCCTCAACAACCCACCGAACGCCGCAGCACCGGGATTGCCAACCGAACTACCACATTCAATTTAACATATCATAATGACGGGGGTGTCCAAGATACCCACCTGCTTAGCCGCGCCTCCTGTTGGGTAGCTGGCGTGTACGCACGTCTGCACTCATCAAACAGTGATAGAAACCACTGAGACTGCCCAACCAACTTTGTTTCTAGCACACCAAATAATCCAAGCCACGACTATGAATTTGAGGACATGAAGAAAGGGTCGCGATGGGTCAAGAACATGCGAGTATATCCAATCATCAAGAGGATGTCGGAAAAAGGAGTTCTATACCTGCCTAAGGATAGAGTTAAAAACCTGTTTCCTTCTTCACAAAGTTTAGTTACATAATGATCTACAATTTCTAATACAGGCATGTCTCAGGCCATACTTGCTCCAAGTCTTAATTTTTGTTTAAGTATTTAAAGGGTGTTTAATTTTGGCATCTTTCTTTATTGAGAACCGTGAGTACTTTTTCTTATTCATCATTGAACTTCGAACTTACCAAAGAACTTTTTTCTTTGTGACATTCAGTTACTTAATGAATTTGACTCTTGTTTCCTTATAATCAACAAGTTAAGTCTCTTGACATATTTGATTTAGCTTTATTGTGTTTGTTTCAAACTTGATTCAAAGGTTCTCTAGGATTCGCGTCAGTTAATATAATAGCTTGACTCTAAATCAAGTGTGGCTATCCTTTTATTTTTTATTGTTAAGCAAGTTTTATATATAATCAAACTTTCAATACCCATAAGTATATAGATCGCATCTTGTAGTATCAGAGGTTATCTGTAACATCTCAATATTCCATGTGAGGGGCTAGAACTCTAGAATAGTGTATATTGAGAGATTAGAAGTGCATTTCATTCATCATATGATATATTTAAATATGTGAATTGTGTCGATATTTATTTAAATAACTATACATGCATTCATTGACATTTTTTTGGATATAATTGATTTATAAATGCGATTAAAATGAGAATTTTGGTTTTTATATGTTGAAAATTTATTTGGAAAATATTGTTATTATTGTAGAATTTTTGGTGAATTTAGAAAATTTGAAATATTTTGAGCTAAAAATAAGAGACAAATGGAATTGTAACATGTGACAGCCTCATATGATTGACAAATGGCCTACATGCATTGGTAACATGTGGCAAAGTCTCATGAACCCATGTAGTCATGTTTTTAGTCTGGAAATTTTTTGCAGCTTACATCGTTCTTCATTGAAAACTATTCACCACCAAAAAAAATGCTCTCTTCACTCATCCATCACCGAAACATCTGATAATTGATGCATACTTAGCAGTCTAGATATTGGTTTGTTTTATTTATCCTTACTTTTTCCTCCATTCAAAAACTTTTCTTCAATCTTACTGTTGGAGTTTTTGCTGGAAAGCAAGTAAGTGAGTTTTAATTTTTTGATTCTGATAGTGAATTTTGCTGATGTTTTAATGGATGTAAATGGATGTATATTTGAGTTGTTGAGTGAGTAGCTTCAGTGGTATTAAGTGATGGAGGAATAAAATGAAAAATTGTTGCAGTAGAGTGTGTAGAAATTGGAATAGTCGTATATGTTTTGTTTTTGGTGATTATGATTACTTGAGTTTAATAAAAGTTTGTGAAGTTGTTAATTGCAGAAAGATGTGAAATGTAGGATATAGGTTCTGCTTGGATTGTTATTAAGCATAAAAAAAATTGCAGTAGAGAGAGCAGAAAAATGGTGATGTCCATATGAAACTTTTTTTTTATGTTTGGGTTTTAATCTAGGATTTTGGTTATGTTTGTGAATGATTGGAGTTGAAATGGAAGTGAAATGAAAAGGTAAATGTTAAAGTATAAGTTAGTAATGAGGGATTCAGTAGAAAAGAGGAAGAAGAGGAGAAGAGTTTATGCAGAAATTTGGAAAAAAGAAAGAAAGAAGAAGAACCTATGTTTTGTTAATTTGGAGAAGAGAAGAGGAGTTGCACCAAAGGCTTACTAAAGGGAGATTATTTTGAACATCTTTCATTCATTTTGTTATAACTTTGTCTCTCGACTTCCAAATGACTTGAAAATTGAACCAATAAGCTGCGAAGACATTTTTCTTCCTCTCCATAAAAATTTAGAGCCATCTGAATTGATTTGAAAAAGATTGATTTGATGAAAGTGTGAAAGTCTACTGGAATATTTTCATTGAACATGCTTCGATATTTTGATTATCTTGATCTGTAGATTTCTAAATGAGTTGATTCTTAATTTAAAATAAATTAGAGACATATGGATACAACTTTCTTGAAGAATTTAAATTTTAATTATGTCTCTAAGAATTTCAAAATCTGGCATGAAATTGAGTTTTGGATTAGGTTGTAGCACTACTAGTGATAGAAATCATATCCTGTTGTTATCAAATAAACTGTATTAATGTAGGTTGAATTAGAAAAAGTCGTCTGCACAAAATTGTAACTTATTCTCTTATCTTTCAATTGGTAAAAAGTTTGTAATTTTTTGATATTGTAATTAAGAGATATGAGTTGTACAACTTTGAGTGCATGATCACGCACTAGCCAAAATTTCAAATGTACTCATTTTGTAGTATTTTGAGCATAACTCATAGACTAATAAACTAAATTGTGTTACATTGGTTTCATTAGAAACTAGAAACGTAGAGAAACAATTGGTTAGAAGGAAGTGTTGTCTAAAAACTCCATCTTCCTTGTCATTATGCAAAGTTGACCTGAAAGTAGATTTTGACAAGAAAGCTCTGAAATAATCAATTGGGTCAAAAAATAGGTCTCAAATTGATTTATTGTGGTCCAAACCCTTAGTACAAATTAACTTATGTGAGTTTTGATATATGAATGATATTATGACAAAAATAATGATAAGATACCCAGGATTGTTGTAGCGCCCCCTTACCGTAGGGTATACACCGGGTCGCCCGTAGGTCATTCCGATGCATATCCTACGATAAGGATGAACTACGAACAATCACTACTGTACTTTACATGGCATTAAGTTTAATTTAAGCCAAAGCTCGTCTCAATAGGACAACCATATCAAAAGTTATGAACAAAAATCTGAAACCTACACAAAGTAACATTTTCCAGATTTCAT
>JAOSBK010000005.1:8023794-8039718 GCA_027568895.1 Erythroxylum shatona | reverse complement strand
TGCATGTGCATGCCGAGATATGTTTACACACGCCTAACCCGTCCCAATTGACCAATTTACCCTTCCCATCAGTGATGAGATGTTACAATTGTCATTGAACATGCATTGTATATATTTCATATACATGGATGTGCATAAATGACTACTTATACAATTGTGCAAAATTGTGATATATATGTAAATATATTTTGCATGATATAGGGGAGCGTTTAGAGTGCTATCATCCAGACATTGTTGGGACTTCAAGGCAATAGCTTTCTAGAGCGATTTGTGAGTAATCTAAGATGGTCTCACCTTGGCTTGTTTTGTTTATTATTGAATTGAGCTTGATTTATGATGAATGTATACTGAATGCCAGAAAATAATTGTCTGAGGCGTTTGATGCATGTAAACATCATTGAAATTGTTACTTGAATGTGAACAAGATTGACTATTTGATTATCAACTTTAATGTTGAATGCCGGACTTAGTCCGATGATTACTGTGAATGAGAAAGTGATGATGAATGTGACTGATGAATGGGATTACTAAATTTCTGGAATGCATTTCATTCCAATGCATGAAATATAAAGACAGTTGTGACTGATGTCGCCAGGAAAAAAGAGCTTAAAGCTCAGACATTCGTGATTAGAGCCTAAAGCTCAATGTGTACAAAAAGTCCTGTATCTCCAAATGATAAGGGACAATATAAAAGAGCCTGGTATCTATAACAGATATAGGACAGTGAAAAAGGCACACAGTTACAACAATGTAATAACTAAAATCGAGTTTCATAACATTGTATACATATATGATCCAAATAAATTGAATGATTGCAATGTTTTGAGAACTTTGTGTATGAAATATGTGATAAATTGTCAATGTGTATGTTTTGCAAAATTGTACCGAAATGATGGATTGTTTGAACTTAGTTTTAAAATATGACAATAGTGAACAAAATGTTATGTGATATTACTTGATGATAATCAAGTTGATATGAATTACATGATAACATGAATTCTGTGTTGTATGATTGTATTTATTTTGAGGGCCTCCCATGGCTCCTTTATTTTTCTTTGTATATAATCTTTTTTGAGTGCCTCTTTTGGGCCTTTTTCTTTATTGTATTGGTCCTTTTCCCTCTTATCAATATATTTGTTATTCTTTAAAAAAAAACTTGTGAACCAAGCTATTAATCAATAGGCATATTAAGTTTGATATTGATCATCCTGTTAATCAATATGCATATTGAGTTTAATATTGACCAACCTATTGGCCTTTTAATTAAAATGTTTCAATCTACAAAACAATGTGCACAATGTTAAACTTAATAATTAGATAGATAATAAAAAATGATAATAAAGTATTAGTTACTTAAATTAACATATTGTTCATTAGGTCTGACTATATTACACTTTCTATTGTTATGTCTAAAAGAACTACATTTCTTACATTTCTGTAATCGACCTTTTTACTACATCTGTCATACATTTGGTACTTTCTTTGATTCATTCCTATATCTTTTTTTAATTTTTATTTTATTGACATCACCCTCTTAGTTAGTAATCATTCAATGGCCGAAAGGTCCCTTCCTTAATAGGTTACAAGACTTTTCATAAATATGTGTATACCCTCTCTTAAATATGTATTTTCATAATCATTGTGCTTACAGTTTCTAGCATATTAATCATTGGTTTATCCCTTACTAGTAGGATCCATCTGTTGAAAGTCTTGCTCATATAATTATCATCGATTGGACATTTTGACTCAATCGATTCATATAATCTAGCCCAAGTGCATTATAGATATTCAATTAACTTCAAAAACTGCCCATGTTATAAGATACATGCCTCCATCTTTATCCCTTCCATTTGCACTTATTAGTTGCCCTTAAAATTTAATCTTGAAGAAAAAACCATCCATAAAAGCCTCAAGTGTCTCCATCACTTTTCCATAGTTACAAATCAAATGCATATCCTTTTGAATTACAACAACGAGGTTTCTTTATTCCTTAAAAATTGGAATTCCACTATTAAATAGGATTGCTATCTTTTAACTCCTACATAAAACCTTGTAGTTTGTGTAAAAAATACAAAGGGGTAGTAGTTTCACAAACTTTCTGATTCTTTTCTAGTAAGCAAAAAAATAAGAAAAATTAAGAGAACTAAAAATAAATCAACACCGAAAATTTGATAATGCAGTTCGGCGTGCCTAGTCTATGTCTACGGGGCCTTCACCTAGCTTAATCACTACAATAGATTTACCCAAGGTTTTACTGAGTCGACATTACTCAACCCTTGACATTATATCTCAACCTTACCTCCCGTTAAAGAATTTCACACTCAATAATATGATCGACTCATGTTAACTTTGACAGAAGATTTTTCTCAACAGTATTTAATAATAAAGATACAAAATAAACAACTCAAGTGATCAATCAACTAAGAACAAAATAATAATACACTTGAGATAAAAGAGAAGAAAAACTTTTTGAAAGATTAAGCTCCACTGAAATAGATCTAAAAGTCATCGCAACAATAATGGGCTGATTCACATAAACATCAACACGAAGCCACAGCTCTGAAAAATTTCAGCAACGTTATTTTGAGAGCTAGGCAACAAACATTAGCTCATGACGTCTGATTACCAAAGTATACTAGCCATAATAGTATCCGCACCATTTCAGCTCCTTCGTAATAAATCACAGCACACGATGGTCCTTACCCAGTGTTTGATTTGTTTTCCAACGCCCATTGCTTGATTTGTTGTCCAATGTCCACTGCTTAATTTATTATCTAACGCCCACTGCTTGATTTGCCAAAACTCCTATGCAAGTCCACTGCTCAACTCCCATGCAAGGCCACTGCACTTGGCCTCACATCAACAAATTAACACCAACATACGCTTTACTTGATGATTTCCTTCAGCTATAAAGACATGCTCTGTTAATGCAGTGTGTTTCCCAATAAGCGATTAATGCACGCCACTACACCATAGACTTGTCTAACACAACACACGTATATTTAACTATTTTCCCATCTCATGTTGCAGCTGTATGTGTTTCTTTATTGACCATCAGCGCACAACACCGCAACCACTATTTTTCCACGTAAGAGATTCACTTCAACTATTTTAGAAATATGTACGACTTCAACACCTTCAAGCAAGAAGAGTCCCACATCAACTACATAACTGCCAATTCAATTCAAACACACAATAACCTCATCCTTTTAATTTCATCAATCCACAATAACCGGCAAATCCAACCGAAAAATAATTCTAATATCACCATAATGATAGACTCCAATGTAGTGTAGAATTCTTACAAGTTATATATTATATGTCTAATTAAAATGCCAAAACTAAATAAAAGATATATACAATATATTGTAACAATCTCTCTCTTTTTGGCATTTTTGTCACAAACATGAAACTCCCTCTAAATAACATAATTGGACATACAAGTAAATACTCCCCCTTAATCAAACATCAAGTTCCAAAGAACATCAAGTTTATCCAATCATCTAAATTTCTTCCTCTTAGGACAAAAAGATGCCAAAAATACGACGAATAGTCACATATATATCTTGAAATCTCCCCCTAAATGGAACATTCATAATAAACAATCTGATGTCTTCCCCTTGGGACAAAACATTGTCAAAATCATAATCATAATAATCAATAATAGAAGCAGCGGAAGAACCATAAGCACGCCAAGAAGACACACTACCAACATTCAAAACATTGAGAGATATGCCTGAAAGAGAGAGAGATACTCGAGAGAGAGACCCACACTGATGAGATAGCTGAAGAGTTTTCAGTAGAGCCAAATAGAAGTCACAATGCAACTACTAAAAACATAAGATGAAAATAGCAACATAAAAACTAAAGAACTAAAAAAGAAAAATCTTTTTTTTTTTTACGCTTCGTTTCTTTTTTTAAACAAAAAAACTTAAAAGTATAAAGTATACAGTCCCTGTGACTCTTGAAGAAATTCAAACCTGGTCTTTTTTCTTGTTATATTATTGTTTTCATCAGTTTCTTCTTCTGAAGTAACTGACTTGTCCTTTGTTTGATCAGTTGCTTTACAAACAGTAACTAACTGTGAATCGAAACAACTTCTTGGTTTTTTTTGTCACAATGTCTTTTATGCCTATAATTGACCTTTTTTAATCCAAGTATGCTTTGATACAATGGGCTGTTGTTGGAAATTTAATGGAGAGTGTCTAAATTTTCAGTTTTGACCCATTTGAAACATTATTTGTAACATCTTGTAGCATCTCAGCCTTATGTACCCGATAACTCCACAGAAATGACATGTAGGTACAAACCTTCGATTCTTTCTCAATATTTCTTATTCTGGAACATATCTGGACATATTATTTTTCTCTTCATTCACTTTAAAGCACTCACCCTTATAGCCAATACCTTAAAGATCCCCTTTAACCTTATCAATTGTCATTAACTTTTTTAATTTTTCTGTGCCTCCATTCAATATTCTCAATCCTTTTTCAGTACTTACTAATTTCATTCTAGCTTCACAAGCTCATTTAATGTAGACAATAATTTCTTCTCCAAATCTTGAATATTATTCTTCATAGAGAAGTTTTCTTCCTTCAACCTTTCATTTTTCCTATATGTTTTCACCCATTTTTCACCCATTAACTCATAGGCTTCATAAATACCTTCCTTTTTATCATTTGAAGTACTATCATCACTGTCATAATCTGGTATTGAGCTTTGAGCTAAATCGTCTGTGTGTTTCCTAAAATTTCCCGATTTACTCACTTTTTTATTTTCAGTTACTTCTTTTTCGGTTATTTTTAAACAAGTAATTGGACTTTTTCTGTACAAAGTAACTAATGCGTCATCATTCACAACTTCTTCTTCACTTCCCGATTCGTTGTCACTCCAAGTGTTTGTATAAGATTTCCCTTTGCTCTTTTTCAAGGTGTTAGCACACTCCGCTTGAACATGTCCGAAGCCTTGACACTCATGACATTAAATTCTCTTTACCTTTCTTTCTCCCTTTTGAGTTTTGTCTTGTTGTTTGAAGTTGTTGTTCGATGAACTCCTACCGTTTGTCTAAACTCGAGTATGTCATTTTTCATTCTCTTCAGTCGTTTACTGAACTCTTGTGTAAGTAGCTCTATATCCTCATTCTTGTCAGATTCATCTTCTACAACAAAATTCATACCTTTTCCAGCGTCCACCTGTAGTGCTTGCTTCTTTCTTGCTTACCTCTTAAAAGATTCATTTCGAAGTTTGCAACTATTAGGATATATGTTATATATCTACATAATTAGTTTTGGCATTATTTATTAATTTAACATAAAAGATATTAATTAGATAATGACTTGGATTTAAAAGCTATATGGATAATCTACTAGTCGAGAAAGAATCCTACACTATATTGAAGTCATGTTGCAAATTGAATTGTTTTACTACTAGAAATATTGGTAATTAAATAGTGTTACTGCTGGATTGTGTGGATTTTGTGCATAGAAGAAAAAATAAAGATGTGGTTATTGCGTGTTTGAACTGAAATTGGTGGTTACATGTGATGTATACGTGACCCTGTATTTGCATAACACTGTGGTTTAATTGATTTTGAGGATATAAGATAAAGGTAAGTTGACTTGTGTGTTTGTGAAGGGCTTTTGCCAGTTAAAGTGTGCATGTCTCTATCTATAGTAGAAGGGGATCTTGCATGGTTTTTTTGGATATAAACAGTTTTTTTTCGATATAAACAGTGTAGTGGTGAGGACCATGGGTGTCCCCTTTTTGTTGTGATTTTAGTGGCTACGAGGAAAAATGGTTTAAGCAGCTACATGGTTATTTAAGGCCAGCAACCTCTCTAGTTATTGGATTGATGAAAAAGAGATCATTAACAACTTGGAGAACATCTTATACGAGAGTGGTAGCTTTGCTGAATTCAGATGGGATGATAAGAATGATGGTATAAACATTCTGTGCTCCAAGGATTTTTAGTGAAGATTTTGAAGCCTCACTGTAAATTTTTCGATGGTCAACTTCTCATTCTTTTGTTGATGAAGCACTATATTTAGGGGAGTTGTTTTTTTTAATCTCAAATGTTATCTTTACTTATGTTGGTTATTGTTTAATCACTTGAGTTATTTATTTCATATCTTTAAAAGTAATTGAGAAAATTCTCTGTTGAGGTTAACAAGAGTCGATCGTGTTATTGAGTATGAAATTCTTTCAAGGGAAATGAGGTTAAGAGATAGTATCAAGGGTTGAGTGGTGTTAACTCAGTAAAGCCTTGGGTAAATCTATTGTACTTTAGTGAAAGTGATTAAGATGGGTGAGAGCCCAATAGATGTAGGTAAGGTATGCCGAACTGTGTTACTAAATTTCTGGTGCTTTTTATTATTTCACTTTTGATTGCTTTTTTTGTTTGTTTGTTATAGAGACGTCTACGGTAAAATTAAAAAGTTTGTGAAATTATCACCCCCTTCAGTTTTTCAGTAAGAATTTCAATAACTTTTTTCAATAACAGATTATCAATGTCATGGGTCTCCTCTATTGCTGCAATTTTTGGAATAAATATTGGAGATAGTGATCTCAATGTTTTCTTGACTAGTTTCAGGTTGGAATATTTCTTCCCAGTTGATGTGCCTAATTTGCTATGTCTCGCAATTTTTTATAAAAGTCTCCAATAGTCTCATTCTCATCCATCTTCAGCTCTTCAAACCGCACAGCTAGCATATATAGTTCGATGTTATTATAGATTTTGACCCTTTATGAATAGTTTGCAAAGCATCCCATGCTTTTTTAATCGATTCACATGTTGATATCATTGAGAAGCGTCTCTCATCAACAGCATTGAATATCACATGCATTGCTTGTGAATTTTCAAGTGCACTTTCTTCTTCGACTTTTATCCATTTAGATAGATCTTTTTGAACTGCCTCTTCTTTATCATCAGTGATTATTGGATGTATCCATTTATGTACTACTGAATGCCAAATTTTTGTGTCTTATGCTTAGATGAAGACTTTCATTAGTGATTTCCATGCAAGATAGTTAGAACCGTCCAACAGCGGTGCCTAATAATTGATGCTCCTTCTCTTATGACCATAATTGTAAAACTTGGATCTATACCAATTTGCTATCAAGTTCTGACTCGGCGACCTTGCTTTGATACCAATTGTAAAAAATCAAAGGGGGTAGTAGTTTCACAAACTTTCTGATTGTTTTCTAGCAAACAAAAAATCAGAAAAATTAAGAGAACCAAAAATAAATCAACACCGAAAATTTGGTAATGAAATTTGGCATACCTTGTCTACATATGCGGAGCCCTCACCTAGCTTAATCACTTCCACCGAAGTATAATAGATTTACTTAAGGCTTTACTAAGTCGACACCACTTAACCCTTGACACTACCTCTTAACCTCGTTTCCCATGAAAGAATTTCACATTCAATAATATGACTTACTCGTGTTAACCTTAACAGAGAATTTTTCTCAACATTATTTGATAATAAAGATACGAAATAAACAACTTAAGTGAGCAATCAACTAATAACAAAACAATAATATACTTGAGATAAAAGAGAATAACAACTTTCCGAAAGATTAAACTCCACTGAAATAGATCTAAAAGTCGTCGCAACAATAATAGGTTGATTAACATAAACATCAACATGAAGCCACAACTCTGAAAAATTTCAACAACATTATCTTCAGAGCTAGGCAACGAACATTAGCTCATTACGTCTGATTACCAAAGTAGACTAGTCTTAATAGCATCTGCACCATTTCAACTCATTCGTAATAAATCGCAGCACACAGGTCCTTGCCCATTGCTTGATTTCTTGTCCAACATCCACTGCTTAATTTGTTGTCCAACGCCCATTACTTGATTTGCCAAAACTCCTATGCAAGTCCACTGCTAAACTCCCATGCAAAGCCACTGCACTTAGCTACACATCAACAGCTTAACGCCAATGTACGCTCCACTTGGTTATTTCCTTCAACTATAGAGACATACTCAATTAACGTAGTGTGTTTCCTAATAAGCAATTAACGCATACCACTACCACAACATAGACTTGTCTAACACAACACACGTATATTCAACTATCTTCTCATCTCATGTTGTAGCTGTATGTGTTTCTTTATTGACCATCAACGCATAACACCACAACCACTGTTTTTCCACATAAGAGATTCACTTCAGCTGTTTTAGAAATGTGTACGACGTCAATACTTTCAAGCAAGAAGAGTCCCACATCAACTACACAACTACTACTTCAATTCAAACACACAATAATCTCATCCTTTTAGTTTCATCAATCTACAATAACTTGCAAATCTAGTAGAAAAATAATTTCAATATCATCATAATGATAGACTCTAATGTAGTGTAGAATTCCTACATGTTATATCTTATATGTCCAATTAAAATGCCAAATTAAATAAAAAATATAATATATCCTAACAGTTTGAAATATTCACAAACATGTTCTAATTCTCTCCCCTTCTTTACCTTCATTTTTGCAATTCTACGTATAGTGGAATTTATAAATAAGTCCAACTTTTTCCGGCATTCTTCCATCATCTATACAATGTTATATTAGGTTTTTCTATAATTTTGTCTCGTAAGTGTTTATTTGAAAACTTTGCTAATTTCATTTTAGGCTATTTTGGTAATAAATTGAAAGTTTGAATATTTTAGTGTTATTGTTTAAACTTTGAGCTAAAATTACAAAATTGAGATAGGTTTGAAATTTTTTCATAATTTACCCAATATTTTTTTAAAATTTTGTACCCATTTGTTATGTAAGGTGCACATTTTAAAAAGGTAATTAATAGACTATGCTTTGACTTCGAGGAGCTCCGAAGGTAAAACATAAACCCGACAGCTCACACTTTCCTGATACCTTGATTAGCTGCCTCGTCTCACCGCTCCAACCAACAAGGGAGATAAAAAGAAATAATGGGCGAGTTTCTTACGTTTGCTTTGCAGGAAGTGCTGAAGAAAGTGGGCTTACTGGCTGCTGGACAGATCAGTCTCGCATGGGGACTACAGGAAGAGCTTGGAAGGCTCAAGGATTCATCTACCATGATCAGAGCTCTTCTTCAAGATGCTGAAGAAAGACAAGTAAAGGACGAGTCTGTCAAGGTTTGGCTACAGAAGCTTGGCCTTGTAGCTTACGACGCTGAGGATGTGTTGGACGACTTTGCTTACGAGCTGCTCAGGAGAAAGGTGAAGAGGATCATTCTAAAGCCACTAGGAGCAAAGGTTTGTAATTTCTCTTCTAAACGAAAGTCCCAGTTGCCTTGTCTTTGTCTCAACATGGTCTCAAAGTTCGGAAGATGAGTGAAATAAAAATCGAACTTCTGATTTCAGTAGCTTGACTACTTAATTCCTTCCACAACTGATTCTACTTAAGTTCAAAATGCTCGATTTTTGTTGGGCTGCAAGTGCTCATACGTAGGAAATGAAGCGAGTCTGCCTGTAGTCTAAACTGTAACTAAATATGCTTGCCATTAGAGTTTGTTTGCTTAAGCCATCATCTAACTTTTCAGAGATTAGTTCGAATAATTAATTGTATTATATTCAGATTGTTGTGAGAACACTTCTTTATCATAATCTTCATTCAAATAACTAATCTTCATTCTGGACTTTTGTTTCTCCTTTATCCATGGTCTATACTACGAGGGTATGCAGTGGGCAATAATATCTGGATTGACATTAATGGAAAAGGAGATATGGGTAGGTGGAGCTTAGATGTTAAATCTATACAACAAATTCCTATGTGAATTATTTCCTAACATTATACAGGGCTTTAATTTTCATTTCTGATTGTTCTTATAACTAAAATATAATCACATACAGGTAAGTGATTTCTGTTCGTCGTCCAATCCGGTTGCTTTCAATTTAAGACTTTCTCATAAAATCAAGCAAATAAGCTTGTCATTGCAAAAGATCAAAGAAGATGCAATTGTTTATGGGCTTCAAGTAGGAGTTTTAGAAACTAGGCCACAAATGATTGAAAACAGGGAGACCCACTCACACATCGATAAATCAAGAATTATTGGGAGGAAAAACGATGTTTTGGAGGTAGTAAAGTTGTTGGCTGGCTCAGAAGATCAAGAGCTTTCCATCCTGCCGCTTGTGGGAATTGCTGGTGTTGGAAAGACTGCCTTGGCCCAGTTACTATATGATGATGGTGACGTGAAGAGGCATTTCTCTGTAAGAATGTGGGTATGTGTGTCTCAAAACTTTGCAGTTAAAAGGATTTTAAGAGAGATGCTTGAATCTCTGTCTACAAGAAACAGTGGGCTTGAAAACTTGGACACGATAATTCAAAGCCTTAAGCAAGAGTTGCAGGGAAAAGATGGGCAGCTCGCAAAAAGATATTTGCTTGTCCTTGATGATGTGTGGAATAGGGACGCACAAAGGTGGGACGAATTGAAAGACTGCTTGTTACGTGTTGGTGGTTGTCTAGGGAACTGTATTATTGCAACTACTCGTAGTGATGAAGTTGCTGCAATTATGAAAACAAAACTAAGTTATAGCTTAAGGGAACTATCCGAGGAATACTGTTGGTCCATATTCAAGCAAACAGCATTTGAAGATGAACATGAACCTGTAGATTGTGACTTGGAGGATATTGGACGGAGTATTGTCAACAAGTGTGGAGGAATCCCACTGATTGTAAGAGTCTTAGGTGCAACATTGCGCTTCCGAAAAGAGAAATGCGAATGGTTGTCAATTAAAAATAGTGAAATTTGGGATTCACTTCAGGAAAATGATAAAATTTTGAGCATATTAAAACTCAGTTTTGATCGCTTGCCTTCATTGTCCTTGAAAAGATGTTTTGCATATTGTTCAATTTTCCCAAAGGATTCCATCATTGAAAGGGAAAGATTGGTTCAGCTTTGGATGGCTGAAGGTTTTCTTCAACCATTGCAGGGCAGTAACATGATGATTGAGGATTTAGGCAACAAGTACTTCAAGGACTTGCTTTCCAACTCATTTTTCCAAGATGTTCAAAGGGATGAGTTGGGCCATATTCGAAGTTGTAAGATGCACGATCTTCTGTATAGTCTTGCAGTATCTATTGCAAAATCTGAGGTGTCTTTTCCCAGTCATCTAAATCTGATATGTGATGCAAAACTTGCCTCAGCGTTTTCACAAGGCAGTCCTAGGAGATTGCGTTCTTTATTCTCGACATCTGTTACATATTTTTCTTCCAAGACATGGAACTGGAAAAGTTTGCGGACTCTATACTTGTATGGTTCTGATATAAAAGAGTTGCCGCGTTCAATTGGCAAGCTAAAACATTTGAGATACTTTGAGCTCTCAAGAACTCATATTAAGAAATTGCCTGCATCCATCACAACTCTCCACAATCTACAAACATTGAGACTCATTGAATGCGAATTGCTTGGGGGAGTTCCTAAAAAGTTGACAAATTTGGTCAGCTTAATGCATCTTTATTTTTCTTTTGAGCAGCAGATGCCATGCAAAGTGGGTTGTTTAAGTAATCTCCGGACACTGCCTTTGTTTGTTGTTGGTCCAAATAAGGGTAAAAAAATTGCAGAACTTGAATGCTTAAATGACCTTAGAGGTGAACTGACGATCATCAATCTTGATCTAGTGAGAGACAGAAAGGAAGCAGAGAAAGCAAATATATGCGGTAAAACAAAGTTATCTGCACTGAAACTTGTATGGAGAGTTGGAAGATCCTGTAGCAATTACGAGGATGTGCTTAACAGCCTCCAGCCTCACCAGACTATAGAAAGCTTAGAAATCCATAATTATATGGGTGAAAATTTTCCTCCCTGGCTATCAATGAGAATCTCCACTCATGCTGATTCTTTCTCACTCAACAATTTGGTGAAGCTGAGGTTGTTTGACTGTGATAAGTGTGAACAACTCCCAACACTGGGACATCTTCCTTGCCTTAAAATTCTGGAGATATGGCAGATGGACAACGTGAGATGTATAGGGAAGGAATTTTACGGTGGAGAGGCAGACAGCAGAAGAGAAACACTACCATTATTTCCAGCACTAAAGACATTGTCTTTGGATGGTATGTATAACCTTGTTTTCTGGATCGTGCCAACGGTAAGTGAAGGCGGTCATCCTGCTGTTTTTCCTTGTCTTGAGGAGCTATCCGTTAGGTACTGCGGCCAGTTAACAAGCATTCCAATACTCAAACATCTTTCTGCTCTTGTGCGGCTGACAATTGAATATTGTTACAGTTTGAAGTATTTGTTTGATGGATTCCCAGTTCAGAAGTCTTTGGTAAGTCTGCGGATAATATGGTGTCCAGATCTGATTTCTGTTCCTGAAAATCTAGGAGAATTACGTTCTCTTACTGATCTGCAAATAACAAGGTGTCCAAAGTTGACAAATTTTATAGGGGACAGCTTATGCCACCTCACTCAGTTGAAAACATTACTAATTGGTTGTTTCTCTGAGGAATTGGAGGTTTTCCCTGGTCTGAATTCAATCCAAGGTCTCCATGCATCCCTTGAAAACCTGTGCATAATTGGTTGGGACAAACTCAAATCCCTTCCTTACGAGCTTCAACACCTCACTAGCCTCAAGATGATGGCAATAGCGAATTTCAGCCAAGTGGAGGCTTTGCCAGAGTGGTTGGCCAACTTTTCATCTCTTCAAGTTCTCAGAATCCATTGTTGTAAGAATCTGAAGTATCTTCCCTCAAGAATGCAGCACCTCTTCAAATTGAAACACTTGGAGATTCACGACTGTCCTCTTCTTTCTGAAAGGTGCACAAGGGAGATCGGAGCCGAGTGGCCTAAGATTTCGCACATCCCCAAAATCAATGTCACTTGTTAGAATCCATTACTGTAAGAATCTGAAGTATCTTCCTGCAGAAGTGCAACATCCCTCCAAATTGAAGCACCTGGAGATTCACGACTTTCCCCTACTTTCAGAAGTGTGCAAAAGGGTGACCGGAGCAGAGTGGCCTAAAACTTACCATATCCCCAAAATCAGTGTCACTTTTTAGAATCTATTACTGTAAGAATTATCCTGAGACTAATGACTGCCCCCTTCTTTCAGAAGCTGCAGAAGGGATACTGGAGAAGAGTGTCCTGAGAACATATCAAAATCATTGTCACTTGCTAAGACATAGTTCAACTCCCTGATCGTCTCCATTAGTTGTAAGCACAGTGTTCATTGGTCCATCCTTTCCTCCCACTATTATTTGGTCTCAATCTACTCATTACATTATCTTATTTGGTTTTTCTCTTTGTTCACTTTTTTGCAGGATTCTTTGGATGACGGCTACAAACTCGAACCCTTTTCGGTTCTTAGAAAACATAGATCTTGTCTATCAGTTTCTCCTCTTCTGGTTGAAAATAATCAAATAGAAAATTCCGAAGTACAGCAGACTTAAAGAGTTGGAATAAGATGGCTTTCCAATTTAAAGAGACAAGTTGTAGTAAGTTTGCACAAGAGAAATAACTGTTAGATAATAAATTTGAATTATGATTGTTAGAGTCATTGTTTAATTTAATAGTAGTAGTTTATCATGTAACATGTATTATCAAGAGAAATAACATGTATTATCAAGAATTGGTTTTGTAAGCCTATATTTATATGGACATATTTTATGTTTTATTTGATAGCAATTTACTTAATAATACATAAGATTGTTTAGCCTCTATTCCTCTATTTCTTTTGCCTCTTTCGTTTTTTTTTTGCGGTCCAATAAAGTGGTATCAGAGCTAGAAGTTTTCCAATATCCATCTCTTTGAGACCAAGAGTAAACCGTTGAGCTGCAGTTCTCCACAACACAAGACAGAATGAATCTATTGAAGAAATTATTTCTCAGTTTAATTGCATAAGTGATGATTTGAACTCAAAACCTCCCGGAAGACCATTGTTGCTGTTTAGCTACCACTAGAAGAAATATAAAAGTGCCAGAAATTGTATTTTGAAGGTGTTCTACAGTAAAAACCAAGATGAATGGAATGTGTTCCACATTAAAAATCAAGATGAATGGAATGTTATCGTTTCAACTTTCGAAACTTAATAAAGAGAATTATGACAACTAGTGTATCATCATAAAAGCATTGCTAGGATCACATGATGTGTGGGATATTATAAAAAAAGACTACAATCATTCGAAACATGAAGAAGCGTTAACGATAGCAGAAAAGGAAGCGCTACAGAAAGCTAGAAAGAAGGATCAGCAAGCGCTCACTCTTATTCATATGTGATTAGATGAAAATATGTTCAAAAAGGTGTCTACTGCAACTATGGGAAGAAAAGTGTGGGAGATTTTATAGAATTGTTTTAAAGGAAAAGACAAAGTAATTAAAGTACACCTGCAGATTTTGAGATGTGACTATGAAAACCTTAAGATGAGGATTCTGAATCTATAGAAGAGTATTTTGGCATAGTCTTGACTATTGTGAATCAATAAAAGAGATACAGAGAGTTGATGGAAGAAGTTAGAGTGATTGAAAAAATTCATCGGTCGCTAATTTTAAAATTTGATTACATTGTGACTACCATTGAAGAATCAAAGGATTTGAGTTCGATGTCCATAGATCACCTTTTGGGTTCATTACAAGCCTATAAAGACAGATTGAAGAAAAGAAATGAATCGGATGCTCAAGAATTGCATGCAAAGTTGAATTTAAATGAAAAAGAAGAAAATCAACATCAAGGACATAGTAGAGGACAAGGAGGTCGAGGTCATAGTCGAGGCTAGAATCGTGAAAATCGTGGAAGAAACAAAGGAGGTAGAAATAATTCAAATGACAACGAAGAGTCAAATTTTTATCAACAATATCCAAGAAGACGTGGTAGAGGTGAATCGTTTCAACTAGGTTGTGGTCAAAGATCCAATATACATTGTTACAATTACGAAAGATTTGGTCACTATGCAGGGAAATATAGATGGAATTCAAATAAAGAAGAAAACGCAAATGAGGTTGAAGAAGATGATGATGAAGTATCTACCTTGTTATTAACATGAAATTGTGATAAAGAAAGGACTGCGGAGTCTTGGTATCTTGACTCAGGAGCCAAAAATCATATGATTAGTAATAAAGATTTATTTTGTAGTCTTGATGAATCTGTTAAAGGTATTATTTCTTTTGGTGATAAAACTAAAGTTCCAATCAAAGGTAAAGGAGAAATTTTGATTAAATTGAAGAATGAAGATCACCAGTTTATATCTCATGTTATTATGTTCCTACTTTGAAAACAAATATATTGAATATTGGACAACTTTTGGACAAAGGCTATGAAATACATATGAGAAAGAGGGGATTGATAATGCGAAATGGAAAAGGGAGAGTGATTGCAAAAGTACCAATGTCGAAGAACAAGATGTTCACACTGAAGATCAATAAAGATAGTTCCATATGTTTAAAAGTTACTATGAATGATTCATCATGGTTGTGGCATCTTAGGCTAGGCCACTTAAAATTTTGGTGGATTAGAGTTATTGTATAAGAAAATGATGGTACATGACTTGCCTTTTATAATTCATCCTAATCAAATTTGTGAAGGTTGTATGTATGATAAAAAATCTAGGAGGAGCTTTCCAAAGGAGTCTCTATCTTGAGCTACACAACCACTCAAATTGTTGTACGCTGATATATGTGGTCCTATCGCACCAAGTTCATATGAAAAGAATAGGTACTTTCTGTAAAACCGAAAAGGGTAATAGTTTCATGAACTTTCCGATTCGTTTCTAGCAAACAAAAAAATCAGAAAAATTAAGAGAACAAAAAATAAATCAACACCACAAATTTGATAACGCAGTTTGACACACCTTGCCTACGTCTGCGAGACATTCACCCAGCTTAATGTTAGAGTAGTGCCCTAAAGGCAATCACCTTTAGTGCATTTTGTACAAAGTTGTGTACAGACTTTATGAATAAATAAAGAAAGGCATATTTCATTAATTTGATGTTCATTAT
>JAOSBK010000005.1:7991479-8017159 GCA_027568895.1 Erythroxylum shatona | reverse complement strand
TTAACATGATAAAATAAGATTTAATGATGTTAGAAGAATAGTTTTATTTTTTTTAATCAATGAGATCTAGTAGAGCAATTCGTTCCCTCATTGATTCATAGTAATAAGAAGCCATATTGCGTGTATAATTCACCTTCAAAGTCCTATTCTAAGCACTTCTGATTGGAAAGGAATTGAGAGCTCTATTGAAAGTTTATTAAGCAACGAGACATTACCATAAAAACCTTATGTAAGGTTTTGTGCTCAATTTTTGTTAATATAATAAATAACAATCATTTTAATATTTAAATTGAGAATAACAATATAGTTTGTTCTTATATGAATCATTGATATAGCAATGTAGTTTGTTCTTATATGAATAACTGATAAAATTGCTAAGATACTTGTAAATTCAGTTCTTCTAAAAAAATGTAATCCATTCCAACGGTCTTAATACAAATCTTGTAAATTTATGGCTAAGATTGCTTGAATCACAATTGTTCTTTTATCAAATATCAACCATTGAAGTTGAAAGGTTTTTACCTCGATGAAAACAAAGGAAAATTAAAGGTCATTCTATTCATTTAAAAAAGAAAAAAAGTTCCATTTAATCTTTCATCCTATAGTCACTTATCAACCTCTCACCTCTCAAACTGTAACACTCACCATCTATTTCTCCTCCTCAAACATAAAAGATCAAATCACGATCTTGATTTTTGAAGAGAACAAGTAATTATTTTTTATTTCTATTTTTTCATGTAGAACCTTTTCTTTTCAATATCCCAAATTATTCTTTTTTATTGTTCATGAAATCTACAAGTACAAAAGCTTTATTTTTTATATCAAATATCAACCTCTATGGATTGCACTAGCAATGCCCCACCATTGACTCATAGAACTAATGGAGATACTTCTCACCTCTCATAGCGTTGGTGGTGATGACATGGCTTCTATAACAATTTCTAGTAATCCCTAAACAGCTTATTTTAATGCATCAAATCTCCTTAAGCCTCCTACCACCTCTTCAAAAAAGAAACGATCTTAGGTTTTGGAACACTATGTTAAGTCAGGTGAAGCTAACGATAGAGTTGGTGTATACCAATATTGTAAGAAATCTATTGCTCGTAAAGAGAATAATGGTACTACTAACCTGATTAACCACTTGAATAGATGTGTTAAGTATCCATATAACAAGCACAAGAAACTCAAAAGTGGACAAAAAACTATAGAAGGAGCAATAATAGAAAAAGCTGAAGATGGCACATCACGTAGAATGATAACATGGATGTTTGATCAAGAAAGATGTAGGAAGGCACTTGTTAGAATGATTATTATTGATGGGATACCTTTTTGTCATGTAGAGCAAGAGGGGTTTCATGATTTTTGTGTAGATATCCAACGAAAATTTAAAGTTCCTTCTCGCACTACAGTGACTAAAGATTGTTATGCATTTTACTTAGAAGAGAGAAAGAAGATGGAGTTTTTTAAAAAATTGCCTTCCATAGTTTGTCTTACTACAGACACTTGGACATCATGTCAAAATCTTAACTATATGTGTCTCACGGAACATTTTATTGATGATGATTGGAACTTATGCAAAAGAATTATAAACTTTTGCCCAATTTCTGGTCATTTAGGTGATACAATTCATAGCGCTATTAAGACTTGTTTGGTTAGTTGGGATATTGAAAAAGTATTCACTATAACGGTGGATAATGCAAGTTCAAATGATGTAGCTATTCAATGCTTGAGAAAAAGAATTAATAGTTGGAAGGGTAGTGTATTGAAAGGTGAGTTCATACAAATGAGATGTGCTGCACACATCTTAGGTTTAATTGTGAAAGAGGGGTTTTTAGAATTGGGTGATTCAATTATTAGGATTCGCAATGCAGTGAAATATGTTCGGTCTTCTCCTGCTAGAATGGCAAAGTTCAAGTCTTGTATAGAAAAAGAGAAAATAGACAGCAAGAGTATTGTTTGTCTAGATGTTGAAACAAGATGGAATTCTACTTATTTAATGTTAGAGTCAGCTTTGAAATTTCAAAAAGCATTTGATTTATTGGAGAGTCAAGATTCTAAGTATGTTGAAGACCTTTCTGAAAAGAAGAATAGTAGAGGTGAGAATAAAAATAATAAAGGTATTCTTAGTGAAAGTGATCGGGAGTACGCACGTAACTTGTTGCCTTTTCTTTCTATCTTTATAATGCTACTTTAAAATTGTTTGGCTTTTATTATGTAACTGCTAATGAGTACATGAAAGAAATGTTTGGCATTGGGATAGTTATTTCAAAGAGATGTGGACTTGGTGATTTTAGTGCAAGAAACGTGGCTATGAGGATGAAGAAGAAACATGATAAGTATTGGGGAGATGTTAATATCAACTACATGTTGTTTATTGCTGCCATTCTCGATCCACGTTGCAAATTAATTTACATGAACTTTGTGATTGGTGAAGCATATGATGATGTCAAATATGAGCAACTGTGTGAGAAAGAAAAAGTCACTTTAGATTTGATGTTTGATTTTTACCAATCCTCCATGTCTTTTCCTGTTGGACAATCAAGTGTCCAATCTTAAGCTTCAAGTGATATTGAAGTTGATAACGTCAAGGATGTTATAGCATTTTTAGATAATATTTTTGATGAGCAGGAGGCTAGTCAAGCAAGTGGGGAAACCAAAAGTGAGCTAGATAAATATTTAGCTGAAGATTGTGAACCTAAAGACAAGACTTTCAATGTCTTAAGCTGGTGGAAACTAAATTCTACTAAGTATCCAGTGCTTGCTTCAATGGCTTAAGATGTTTTAGTTATGCCTATATCTACTGTTGCATCTGAGTCGGCTTTTAGTATAGGAGGTCGAGTGCTTGACTCATTTCATAGCTCTCTTACTCTAAAGATGGTGGAGGCTATTGTTTGTGGGCCAGATTGGTTGAGAAAATCACAGGATCCTTTATGTGGAAGAGAGACTTATTGAACTTGAACAAATTGAATTAGGTAATCTAATTTAGTTTACCTTGTTTTAATATACAAATAAATAAATAATTCTTTTTCAATTAAAAAAGAAATAACTAGTCTAAATCTTTTTATTCTTTATTTTCTACAGATGTGGCTTCATGTATAACAGTGGATCATCCTACCATCCTATTCTAAGAATAATTGTTTAATAATTTACCTCTTTTTTTATAGTATAGATCTTTTATAAGACATTGTTTGGCTTGTTTTTACTTTGCTTGGGTTTAACATATTGGATTAATCTTTGATGAATTTTATATGCATACTTTTTTTAATAACTTGTATTTGTTTTCAAAAATTATTTTTATAATTTTTTGTCATATATATTGATATGAATAGGTTCTGGTTATCCTGAGAACCGAACCTGAAAATAGGTTAACCGATCCTATAGGTTCTTTAGGTTCAGGTTCAGGTTCAGGTTATTTATGAACGGGTCAGGAAATCCTACCATGAACACCCCTACGAAGAATGCCTTCAATATTATCAATCTCAGTGAATAAAGAAATACAAAAATCAATAGAAGGTTCAGCAGAAGAATCATAAGCATGCTAAGAAGACAAATTACCACCATTCAAAACACTGAGAGATATGCCCGAAAGAGAGAGAGATACTCGAGAGAGATACCCACACTAATGAGAGAGATGAAGAGTCTTTGGTAGAGTCAAATAGAAGTCATAATGCAAACTACTAAAAAGATGAGACGACAATAGCAACATAAAACTAAATAAAAAAAAAACAAATCTTCTCTTTTTCTTTTTCTTCTTTTTTTACATTTCGTTTCTTTTCTTTTTTTAAAACGTAAAAAAAAAACTTTTAAAATGTAAAGTACACAGTTCATGTGCCCCTCAAAGAAATTCAAACCTGGTCTTTTTCTTCGATATATTATCTTTGTTATTGATTTCTTCTTCAGAAGTAACTGACTTGTTCTCTGTTTGACCAGTTGCTTTACAAATAGTAACTAACTGTAAATCTGTACAATTTCTTATTTTTCCTTTACTACGTTTTTGTGCTTGTACGTGACCCTTTCTAATCCAAGTATGCTTTGATACTATGAGCTGTTGCTGAAAATTTAATGGAGAGTGTCCATATTTTTTATTTTGACCCTTTTAAAACATAATTTGTAACATCTTATAGCATCTCGGTCTTATGTGCTTGATAACTCCACAAAAATGACACGTGGGTACAAATCTTCGATTCTTTCTCAATGTTTCTTCTTCTCGGATATATCTGAATATATAATTTTTCTGCTCATTCACTTTAGAGCACTCACCTTTATAGCCAATGCCTTGAAGATCCCTTTTAACCTTACCAATTTTCATTAAATTTTCTAGTTTTTCTGTGCTTCCATTCAACATTTTCAATCCCTTTTCGGTACTTACTAATTTCATTCTAACTTCACCATGCTCATTTGACGTTAACATCAATTTCTTTTCTAACTCTTAGATGGTGTTCTTCATGGAGAGATTCTCTTCCTTCAATCTTTCATTCATTCTATATATTTTCACCCATTTTTTGTACATTAGTTCGTAAGTCTCGTAAATGTTCTCCTTTTTATCAGTTGATCCACTTTCATCACTGTCATAATCTGAGATCGAGCTTTGAGCTGTATCATTTGAGCGTTTCTTGAAATTTCCCAATTTACTTACTTTTTTGTTTTCCGTTACTTCCTTCTCAATTATTGTTAAACAAGTAACTGGACTTTTACTGTACAAAGTAACTAATGCAGTACTATTCACAGCTTCTTCACTTTCAGATTCGGTATCACTCTAAGTGCTTTTATAGGATTTTTCTTTTCTCTTCTTTAAGATGTTAGCACACTCCACTAGAATATATCCGAATCCTTGACACTTATGGCATTGAATTCCCTTTACTTTTCTTTCTCCCTTTTGAGTTTTGGCTTATTGTTTGAAGTTGTTGTTTGATGAACTCCTGCCGTTTTGTCTAAACTCAGATCTATCCTTTTTCACTCTCTTCAGCCACTTTCTGAACTCTCGTGTTAATAACTCCATATCCTCATTTTCGTCAGATTCATCTTCTATATCATTCATATCTTTTCCAGTTTCAACCTGTAGTGCCAATCCTTTGCTTCTTTCTTGTTTACCCCTTAAAAGATTCATCTCAAAATTAGTCAAAATTTTAATCACCTTATCCAACGACAAATCATTAATATCATGAGTCTCCTTGATTGCTATAATTTTTGGAATAAAGCTTGGAGCTAGTGATCTTAACATCTTTTTGACAAGTTTTAGATTGGAATATTTCTTCCCGAGTTGATGTGTCTAATTCATTATATCTCGTAATCTTTCATGAAAGTCTCCAATAGTCTCATTTTTATCCATCTTCAGTTCTTCAAACCTCACAGTAACATCTGTAGTTTTGACGCTATCACATATTTAGACCCTTCATAAATAGTCTGCAAAGCATCCCACGTTTCTTTAGCCGATTCACAAGCCAATATTATTGAGAAGTGTCCTTCATCAACAGCACTGAATATATCATGCATTACTTATGAGTTTCCAAATGCACTTTCTTCTTTAGCTTTTGTCCATTCAGATGGATCTTTTTGAATTGCCTCTCCTTTATCATCAGTAATCATCAGATGCGTCCACCCATGTACTACCGAATGCCAAGCTTTTGAGCCCTGAACTTAGATGAAGAATTTCATCTGTGATTTCCATGTAGGATAGTTAGAATCGTTCAATAGTGGTTGCCTGATAATTGATGCTCCTTCTCCTGTAGCCATAATTGTGAAACCTGGATCTACACCAACTTGTTGCTAAGTTCTGACTTGGTGACCTTGCTTTGATACCAATCGTAAAATCGAAGAGGGTAGTAGTTTCACAAATTTTCCGATTTGTTTCTAGCAAACAAAAATATAGAAAAATTAAGAGAACAAAAAATAAATCAACACTGCAAATTTCACCCAACTTAATATTTTCACCAAAGTGTAATAGATTTACCCAAGGTTTTACTGAGCTGACACCACTCAGCCATTGATATTATCTCTCAACCTCACTTCCCGTGAAAGAATTTCACTCCCAATAATACGATCGACTAGTGTTAACCTTGTCAGAGGATTTTTTCTAACTACTTTCACTCAAACAACAATTGATAAAAATAACTTAAGTACTAAAACAACTGAGAACTGAATGATAGTATACTTGAGATAAAAGAAAGACAACTTCCCAATCGATTCAGCTCCTCCATAATAGTTCTGGAAGTGTAACTTCAACAACTCCAATTAAACCATATAGGACACTAGACGCACCATGTATATTTCACTCACAAATCTAGAAGAGCAAGTTAGGAAAATTAAAAGTTAAATCACGATATATATCAACCCAGAACACTTGCACACATTTAACTGTATATTTTTCCAACACCCAAGTACACCAAAACTTCCAGCAACTTTATCTCTTATCCCTCAAAACCATAAATCCAAAAACCAACGTGAGCTACATATTTCAACGCCCACTCTACATTGCACAGTTTTCAATCCAACACTCACTGCACCATTAACTTTTTTTACTCAACACACAAAAATTTATTCAACTATTGGCTAAGAGATACAAGAATGCCACAGTGTATTTCCCAACGAACAAATAACACACACCTTCACTTGTTTTTTTCAATCACATGAGATTAACTTCAGCTTAAGATAAAAGTCGTGCACACACTCAAGAAAAGAGTTCCATATCAACCACTCAACATCAATGTCTCAGATACCAATAGGCAATCACTGCTTCCTTCTATTTTTGTCAAGATAACTAGCAAGAGCCCTTTTGTGCAACAACCACTTCACTGTTTCTTCTATACACAAAATCCACAAAATCCAGTCGTAAAATAATTCCAATACCAATATGATAATAGACTACAAAATATGATAGGATTCATTTTCAACTAGAAGATTATCCATATAGCTTTTGAATCCAATTCATTATCTAATTAATATCTTATATGTCTAATTAATAAAAAGATGCCAAAATTAAATAAAAGATATATAACATATATCCTAACACTTTCTATTATTTATTGATGATTATACTCACAAGACTTGGGTTTATCTTTTGAAGAAAAAATCTGAAGCATTTGAAGTGTTTAAGAAATTTAAAGCTCGAGTTGAGAACGAAGGTGGTTATCTAATTAAAGCAATTTGGACTGATTGACGAGGTGAATTCATGTCAAATAAATTTAATCAATTATGTGAGTATCTTGGTATTCAGCATTCTATGATGATTCTTAGATCACCTAAGCAAAATGGAGTTGTGGAGCGTAAAAATAGAACTATTCTTGACATGGCTCATAGTATGCTGAAAAGTAAGAAGATACCAAAGGAGTTTTGGTCTGAAGCAGTAGCATGAGCAGTGTATTTGAATAATCGTAATCCCACAAAGAGTCTAGTGCAAATGACTCCACAAGAAGCATGGAGTGGAAGGAGGCCAAGTGTTTCACACTTAAGAGTATTTGGAAGTATTGGTTATGTGCATGTTCTTGATGAAACAAGAAAGAAGTTGGATGATAAGAGTCAGAAGTTTATACTTGTTGGCTATGCTGAAAATTCAAAAGGGCATAAATTTTACGATCTTCAGAATGGAAAAATAATCATTAGTAGAGATGTTGAGTTTGATGAAGAAGGCCCATGGGAGTGGAATGTACCACAGGATGAAAATTATGAATTTCTTCATTCGTTTGATAAATTTTTTGATGCAGATAAGTCTTAGAATCAAATTGTTACTGATGTTACACCGCAAACTCCTCCACTTGAAGTTCAAACAACTCAAATGATATGTGTCTACAAAGCTCCTTCGAGAGGTCAAATTGTATGCGAAGTTTAAAAGAAATATATAAAGTAACAGAAGAAATTAATGATTCTACTCTGTTTTGTTTATTAGCAGATACAAAACCAATGACTTTTGAAGAAGTTGTCAAAGACTAAAGATGGAGATTTGCTATGGATGAAGAGACGAAAACAATTAAAAAGAATGATACTTGGTGATTAATAGATTTTCCAAAAGGGAAGCAACCTGTAGCAATAAAGTGGATTTATAGAGTGAAGAAAAATTCAAAAGGAGAAGTAGCGAAATTCAAAGGTTGACTTGTTGCAAAAGGGTTCACTCAAAAAGAGCTGAAATTTGAACAAGATGGAGCTATAGATATTTTTGTTAATAAGAAGTCTGCTATTGCTTTGGGAAAGAATTCAATTTTTCATTATAGAAGTAAACATATAGACACCAAGTACCATTTTATAAAAGAATGCATTGAGAACAAAGAGATTCAATCGAAACATGTGACATCTGAAAATCAAGTTGTCGATATGTTTACCAAAACTTTAAATTGTGAAGATTTCTGCAGATTGAGAGATAGTCTTGAAGTTATTAAAGGTTGAATTACAAGTTTAAGAGAAGGTGTTAGATAATAAACTTGAATTATGATTGTTAGAGTCCTAGTTTGAGTTATTAGTTAGAGTCATCGTTTAAGTTAGATAGTAGTAGTTTAGTTTCTCAAGATTTGATTTTGTAAGCCTATATTTATATGGGCATATTTTATTTTTATTTGATAGCAATTTACCTAATAATAGAATATTGTTTAGCCTTTATTTCTCTGTTTCTTTTGCCTCTTCTATATTTTTTACCATCAAACAATAACTACAACAATCTCATAAGCTGACAAAAGATTGTGTTAGCTAGTAGTAGCCAGAAGATGTGATAAAAATGTACTTCCTTGCCCAGTTCCTTGATAAAACTTGTTCCAAGATTCAAGCTCTAAAAATTTTTCTTAGATGAGCTTAGCATGAAAACTTTCATAGCACAAAAGCTCTATATTGACACTTCATTTATCAGAATTTGTATTCTTTATGATACAAGGGTTGTAAATATAAAATGAAATTGATTGTTTTACGATGAATAACTTTTGTTTTAAACATATCGGAGTTTTTGACTTGAAAAATGAACTTTCTCTGCAACTCTTACATTTTTATTAAAGGGGAAACAAAGAAAATGTTTCTCTGTGAAGTTGCCATGTGGGAAAGAAGTAAAGCATTACATGACTCGACGTATTCATTACATAAACAAATAGTTTCAACGTCATTTATCTTAGTTCTCTTATTAGGTAGTTTGAAAATCCTCTTGTCGTATATTTTAAAATCAGCAACTACAAATATTAAATATTAATGTTAATTTTAAAATTAAAAGAAGATAAAAAGTGCTAATAAATATAATAATTCTTTTAAAAAGTAAAACATAAAAATTTTTCATCGATTGAAAAGATAACATTATTGCAAAAAACGATCAGATTAGAGCAAGTTCGCAGCTAAATAGGACTGAGGGAATAGGAATGAACACATAGATTTTACGTGGAAAACTCCCAAATTAGGGTAAAAACCATGGGCAAGGATAGAAGACTTTTACTACTGAGAAAAACTGGAAAATTACAAGGAAAAACTAGACTAAAAAATACACAAAATATTTTTTGATCTATTTTTTTCTCTCTTTTCTCTCTCACCTCACTCTCTCTTTTTCTCTATTGCCTGCTCTGCAATTCTTCATCTCTTCATCTCCTACCTATTTATAGGCAAGAGAATATATGGGATGGCTGGCCATTTGGCCAGCTATCCTCTTAAATTTTCAAATTTGGTGGGCACCGTTTTCGATGCCTATCATAAGCTTTTCTCTGTCAACTTTGGTAGGCACCATTTTCGATGCCTACCATTTTTGACAATTCTCCCACTTGAAGATTTGATTGAGAGTCAATCAGATCTTCACACTATTGTTTCTTCCTTGCCACTTCATGTTGCTTACGTCTCTGTCAGGCCACACAAGGATCGACACCACATAAACTTGTCACCATTGATTGCTTAATTTTTTCATAAAATCTGTCAAGTTATTCATTGTATGAATTTTCTGTACGTCCACCGTTTCTTCTTCCACTTTCTTACGAAGAAAGTGATATTAAACTCGGATGTGTTTTGACTTTGAATGAAATGCTGGATTCTTAGAGCACTCTGATTGTCACAATATGGAGCAATATTCTCTTGTTTAATCTCAAGTTCTTCTAATAACATCTTCAACCACACTGCTTCTTTACTAGCTTGTGTAGCTGCTACATATTTTGTTTCTTTTTTGACGTAGCCACAACTGACTGCAGTTTTGAAACTCAGCTCACAGCTCTTTTAGTTAGTGTAAACACGTATCCTATAGTGGATTTACTTTTATCAAGATTACCTACATAATCAGCATCAACATATCATTTTACAGTAAAATCTGATCCTCCATAACATAATGCAACATCTGAGGTTCCTTTGATATATCTGAGAATCCTCTTAACAGTATTCCAATGCTCTCGACCAGGATTCGTCATGTTTCTACTAACTACTCCTACTGCATGTGCAATGTCTAGTCTTGTACAAATCATAGTGAACATTAGGCTCCCTACTGCTGATGCATACGGTACTCGAGACATCTTCATCCTCTCTTCTTCATTGCTAGGACTCATACTTGAGGATAACTTGACATTAACAGGAAAAGGGGTATAAATTGACTTACAATCTTGCACATTGAATCGTTGCAAGATCTTCTTCAAATAATTCTTCTGAGAAAACCAAATCTTCCTATTATTTCTGTCTCGATGAATTTGCATCCCTAGAATATTGTTTGCTAGTCCTAAGTCCTTAATTTCAAATTCCCTAGCCAATTGTACCTTCAATTCTTTGATACGATCATTATTGGGGCCTGTTACAAACATGTCATCTACATATAACAGTAAGACTATAAAATCATCTTTCTCAAACCTCTTAAAATATGCATAAGGGTCTGCATTCAGTCTGTTGTATCCAAGGCTCACGATGAAGGAATCAAATCTCTTATACCAACACCACGGCGCCTGTTTTAAACTATATAGAGATTATTCAACCTACAAACCAAGTTCTCTTTCCCTTTTTCTTCCAAACCTTCTGGTTGGAACATATAAATTTCTTCTTCAAGATCAAAGAAATGCAGTTTTCAAATCTAACTGCTCAAGATGCAAGTCAAATATAGCACACATTGCTAGAACTACTCGAACTATAGTGAGTCGAACCACAAGAGAAAATATTTTGTTAAAATCAATATCTTCTTTCTGAGCATATCCTTTTACCACCAATCTAGCACGATATCGCTCCACTTAATTATCACCACTTCGCTTGATCTTGTAGACCCATTTATTTCCAACAAGCTTTCTTCCTTGTGATAGTGAGACTAGCTCCCATGCCTTATTCTTATGTAGAGCTTCAATTTCTTCATGCATTGTTGTCATCCACTGAGATGCATCTAAACTATTCATTGCTTCTTGAAGAGTTGATGGCTTTCCATCCTTAGTTAAGAGACAGTATGCAATATTACTCTCCGTAATATAATCTGAGTGCTATCTCAATACTCTTCTTATGTGAGTTGGTATCTGAGTATCTGGAATATCATATTCAATTGGTTTTTGCTCCTCGTGCTCTGGTGTAGCTTCAGAAGAATCATTTTGATTAACTTCCCTATCTACTTGTACTATTAAAGTTTCTGGATTCTTTTGTAATGTGCTAACATTTTCTGCTTGCTCTTGATCCTTATCTTATATGAAGACAAAATCTCTGCTGATAACAATCTTGTAGGCAGTGGGATCCTACAGATGATACCCCTTCACACCTTCAACATACCCTAAGAAAATGCATCTTCTAGATTTTGGATCCAACTTTGTAGTTTCTTCGGCATTGAACATCACATAGGCCAGACTTCCAAATATATGGAGGTTGGAATAATCCACTAGTTTACTAGTCCACATCTCCATTGATGTCTTCAACTCAATTGCAGGAGATGGAGCTTGATTCACCACATAACAGGTGGTATTGACTGCTTTTGCCCATAATTTCTTATCTAAGCTCACAGTTCTTAACATCGCTCTGGTTCTTTTCAACAGAGTTCTATCCATCCGATCTGCTACTCCATTTTGTTGAGGAGTATATGCTGTCGTGAACTGCCTTTTGATGCCTTCTTGCTTGCAGAATTCATCAAATTCTTTCCTAGTATATTCGCCTCCATTATCTAAGCGCAAACATTTAATCTTCTTACCAGATTCGAGTTCCACCTGTGCTTTGTCAAAATTTGAAAGTTAGAAACACATTTGCCTCCCTCTTGATAGAAAACACCCAACATCTCCTCAAATAATCATCAATGAATGATACAAAGAAATTTGCTCCTCCTAGGGATGTAACTGGTGCTTGCCATACATTAAAGTGAATCAATTCTAGAATTTCTTTACTTATGAACTTTGATGTGTTGAACTTTAATCGATGTTACTTACTCACAATGCAATGCTCACAGAAGGGTAGTGATACCTTTGTGAGACCTGGAAGTAGATTCTTCTCTGCAAATATCTTCATTTCTTGTTATAATATATGTCAAGCTTTTTATGCCATGTCATTGCAGATTTGTGGTCTAGACTAGTCAGTGCGACGGATGCCTCTCCTTCTTACAAGGCCATTCCCTTTAGCATGTACAGATTTGCAACAATCTTCTTTGCTTTCATAAATACTAATTCTCCTTTAATCACTTTTGTGATCTTGTTTTGAATCTCAAATCTGAAACCGAGATCATCCAGTTGTCCTACAGACAACAAATTCTTCTTCAGGCTCTCCAGATGTCGCACTTTTTCAATAGTTTGAGATTTCCCATCATACATTTTTAACTTGATGGTGTCGATACCAATGATCTTTAGAGCTTGATCATTATAGCTGTACACAGATCCTTCAGAGACAAATTCATACTGATGGAACCATTTTCTTCGAGAGGTCATATGAAAAGTAGCTGTTGAATCAAGAAGCTATACATCAACAAATCTTCTCTTACCTCCAATAGTCATTGCTACTTCATAGACCATTGCACCTCCATCATCTGAAGTATTTGCTGCATTTCCTTTAGGAATAGAATCTTTCTTATTCAGATTCCAACAATCCTTCTTCAGGTGCCCTTTCTTGCCATAATTGTAATACTTGAAATTCTTCTTACTCCTGGATTTTAATCTACCATGACTATGACTCCCACTTAGGCCACGTTTCATTAATCTTCCTCTCGTCACCATCAAGGCTTCCGCTTGCCAGCCTGTCTTCTTTACTTTTGCGCTGACTCTCTTATTCCAAAATAGCAGCTGCAATAGTGTCGAAAACTAGAGTGTCTATGTTGTTTGTTAAATTGATGACGAGTTGATCATACGAATCTGGAAGACTTTGGAGTAGAATTTCCATACGTTCACTTATCTCTGTTGTGTGCCCCAATGATGTAAGTTAGGAAAATAGAGTATTTAAAGTATTTAAATGCTCTGTCACCGAAGTAGATTCTGCCATGCGTAAAGTGTATAGCTTCCTCTTGAGAAAAATTTTGTTATGGAGTGATTTGACCTCGTACAATTTTGTAAGGTGATCCCATATTTCCTTCGCAGTCTTCTTTTCCTCTATGCTGGATAATACTCCTTCAGCTAAAGCTAGGAGAACGTTAGCTACAGCATTCCCATCCATCTCCTTCCATTTTTCATTTATGACTCCAGCTAGCCATTCACTAATGATTGCCAGACAATTATCTTTCCTCAATATTGCCTTTATCTTCAATTTCCACAATGAGAAATTACTCCCATTGAACTTCTCAATCTCAAATTTTACTGCCATTGCTTCTATCACGAACAGAATTTAGCTCCCACTATTTAACGTAAATAGTACCTATATATACGAATAGTACCATATACGTGAATAGTATCATATGTATGAATAGTACTATACGCGTGAATAGAATTGTATACTTGAATTACAGTAACTACATAGTATAATGCAAAAATAAATACATGAACAGTTGTCACCTTTGAGGTTATTATTCACCAACTTTCACTGTGCTTACCGGAACTCCAAATAAATTACACCAAAGAATTCGTCGTAATTTTCTGATTTTGCTCTAATATCACTTGTTGTGAAAAACGATTGGATTAGAGCAAGTTCACATCTAAATAGGACTGAGAGAATAAGAATGAACACATAGATTTTACGTAAAAAAAAACTCCTAAATTAGGGTAAAAACTACGGGCAATGATAGAAGACATTTACTACTGAGAAAAACTGGAGAATCACAAAAAAAACCAGAATAAAAAATACACATAATATTTTTTGGTCTTTCTTTTTCTCTCTTTTCTCTCTCACCTCGCTCTCTCTTTTTCTCTATTGCTTGCTCTGTAATTCTTCATCTGTTCATCTCCTACCTAATTATAGGTAGGAGAACATATGGGATGGCTGGCCATTTGGCCAGCTATCCTCTTAAATTTTCAAATTTGGTGGGTACCGTTTTCGGTGCCTACCATATGCTTTTCTCTGTCAAACGGTGCTTACCATTTTTGACAAACATTACATAAATAGAATTAATTTTTTATTTTATTTAACATAAAATTGTCTCAATATAATAATTTTCATTTAATTTAACATAAATTAATTAAATATGTTATTTATTAAAGACATATTGAATTTTAAAATATGCATTAAACTTATTATTATGATAGTGAAACTTGATTACATCAATTATGATAGCCTTCTCAATCTTTTAATTGTAAATAAACTATTATAAAATTACATCATTCTATAAATATTTTAAAGTATATTATTAAGCATTTACAATAATTACAATTTTTTACGAGAAAATGATAAGTGATTTGCTGTTGGCAAAAAGATTTTATATTGCTTAATATTTATTTTATTAATGAGTTAATGATTTTTTTAAAAAAATTTCAGTCGCATCTGTTTTTGTAAAATCTTTTCGAGGACTCTGATTTATTTGAAAACTTCAATAGAGTTTTTGATCGGTAAAATATGAAATCTTAAATATTCCAAGATTCAATCTTAATTATTTTTCAAATAAATATGTGAGAGTTTCTCTTTTCTCAACTAAATAGAGTAAGATATATTATTTTAATTTGATGAAAAAATTACACTTGGAATTAAAAGTCTCTTATACTAGAAGAACTCAATTGTGTTTTATTTTCTCCATATATTTATTAGTTATGGTCTCCGTCTATTGTTAAACTAGTGGAAATTTAGGGAGTAGGGGAGAAGTACGCCTTTGGTAAATTTGAAAACAATTTCTTGTAAATGTAATATGGGAGTTTGAACCAATGTTAAGAATACATCGATATTGAATTTAGTTTTAGTATGGTACAATACTATCCAGTATTAGTTAATATCGGATACCTTTCAAATAATTTTTTAAATTTATAAAATAGTCTTTGAATTTTTTAAAATTATAAAATAATTTCTCAATATACTATACTATATAATTTATAATTTTACATCAACCATATCTCCAAAAATTATAATACTAGAAATTTAAAATAACAACAATTTATTTATTCTTATTAATACTATTTTCACATATAAATAATAACACAATTAATATAAAAAAGATCATTAAATCGTCATCCAAATATAAAATTAAGAACAATATAAAGTATTTAAAGTATTACAATTTTATCATATAATTAATAATATTTACATCAAATTTCAGATAAAAAGAATAATAAATATTCACGACTCTTTAATAATTAATAATAACAATAAGAGTTCGTACAGAAAAAACAACCAACTAGAAGTGAAATCTAAAACAAAAACATATTTAAGTAATTTTATTATTAAAAATTACAAGATATTATATTCAACTTAATAATGATAATAACGTACATTTCTTAAAGTTTTAAATTGTATCGAACAAAGATTAAGTCATTCAATCTTTTGAGTTTCAATCTATTCATTTTCTTGGAATGGATGAATTTAAATATAATCTAATTTCTTTCACACCCTATTACATTCACATATTGACTTAGAATTCAAATTGCAAACTTTTGCAATTCTTAAATAGCACTTTCGAATTGGTCTCATCAAATAACTGTAAAAAAAAAGCAAAAATAGCATTATAAACACAATAAAGTGGTGATTAATTTTTAACAAATAACAAAAGTGGAAAAAATACTTTGGTTAAATTTGTCTCTTTGACGAATACCAATTGAAATTCTAAAATTACCATAAGTATTTTTATAAATCTCCATTTGTGAGCTTAGGAGATCATGCATCATTTCGTAGACAACAGTTGTTATAATAGTTAATAGCATTCCGTTATTAACTTTAGCTTTGTTTGTAAGACTTGATCTGAAATAGACAATAGGATTTAAAAAATGCCCCATTTGTAAATAATAGAAAATAAAATTGTCTTTTCATCTTTCATTGATGATTACAAGATAAGGTACGTACAATGAAGGCATATAGTTTATATTGACCTTGATTGCTTCCTTCGTCTTCTCTATGACATCATAAAAATAACCTATTGTTCTCATTACTATCAACCAAACAAAGTATCCTCATCAAAGGCTTACAAACTCAGATGACAATTTGACATTCAGACCAAAATTTATTATTTTCAAGTATAATTCTATAACTCATCTTATGTTTTTACATAATTCAATTATAAACTCATATAATGAGCTATTATATGATGAAATATCCCTTCTTAGAAGATCAACACCTCTCTCATGCTCTTGGAATACCACATCCCTAATCCTGACCACCTTTTGCTTCTCTAGGTCATAGAGTTTGAAGTCAAATTGATCACCACCATATCTAACAAAGATATAAGGTATCGTCTTTGAGTTAAGCTTCTGTCTTTTCTTGGATACATGTATAAATACCTTGCAACTAAAAACTTTGAGAAGATGATATGCGAGGACTTTACTAGTCAACGCTTTCTCAAAAATCTCAAAATCCAATGAAATTGAGGAAACTCTATTAATCAAGTATACTACAGTTCGAACAACTTCACCCTAAAATATCTTTGGCAATATAGACATTCTAAGTATGCAACGAACCTTCTCTATAATTATTTTGTTCATCCTTTTAACAACACTGTTATGTTGTGGAGTCATCGGTTCTATCTTTTCATGTCTAATACCATATGATGTACAATAGTCTTCAAACACCTTGGAAGTATACTCACCTCCATTATTTTTTTGTAAACATTTTAGCTTCCTTTTCTACCATGACATGAAAATTATGGAAAATTTCAAATAATTGACTCTTTGAGTTCAATCTGTAAACTCAGGTCTTTCTTGAAGCATCATCAATAAATGTAACAAAATGTTTGTTACCTCCTAGTGACTCCTCCTCAATAGGGCCATAGTCATCTAAATACACCAACTTCAATATCTCTGACTTCCTTGTAGGTCTTCTCTTGAAAGAGATATGATGCTTTCTAGTCAAACAATATTCTTAACTTGGATAAGGAATTTACCAGTCAACAACTTTAATTCTTTCTCACTCATATGTCCCAATTGTCGATTCCATAGATTTAGAAAAGTTTCATGTTTGACTATGTATCATTTTCTCTTAAAAGAGACTCTATGCTACTTTATAGCCAAACAATGATCATAAGGATTAAATGGTAATGTGTTCTTAACTGCGATGAGGAATTTACCAACCAAGAACTTTAATTCCTTCTCAGTAATGTATCCCCATTTTTGATCCCATGGATTTAGAGAAGTTTCATGTTTGACTATGTATCATTTTCTACCACCACATACCTTTAAGTGTGTCTTATACAATATGCAACATAATTCTCCCCAAGTAATAGTCATTGCTCCTTTAGATAGTTTCCACTTCCTTTCCCCAAAAGTGTGGTGAAATTCTTCTTGATATAACACATTATTCGATAACAGATTTAGCCTTAGATCAGAGATATGTTGTACGTCTCTCATGGCCAATAAGCATTTGACATTTGTTCGAACTCAAATATCATCCATACCGATAATCTTGGTGAATCTTTAGTTTTACATCTTTACACTCTCAAAGTCTCCGCTCTTATAGTTTGAGAAGTATTTCACTTTTGGAATATAATGATAAGAAGATCATGTGTTAATTAGTCACTCAGAACCCTAATTACTGACATGAAAGCATTCAATTGTTGCACAAAATAGGAACATTTCATCATCCATGATTAAAGTTGTTGTAGTTGTATTCTTATCATCTCTATCATTATGATGATCTTACCTTTTTTCATTACTCTTCTACTTATAGTAGAACCTCTTCATATGTTCTAGTTTGTCATAATAGTGGCACATTTTCACGTCTTTATCACGTGGACTTTAATTAGTTCGTAGACTTGTCACGACCCCTACTCTTACTTCTTTCCCTGCTTTCTTCCACAAAAGCCTGCATGTTGTCAACTCCCATTTCTTTTCTTCTGATTTTTTTTATTAAACATACTCTACTTGATTACATCTAAAGACAACATACCTTTAGGAGTTGAATTGCTAATCTTTACCACTAACATTTCCTAGCTATCTAATAGTGAACTCAACAGGAATAATGCTTAAAGCTTGTCATCAAGAATGAACTTCATTGTAGTAAGCTTATTGCTGGAAATCATTCAGATGCTCTGACACAGATTTCCCAGCTTTCAGCTTTAAGTTCACGAGCCTTTTAACCAGAAAGGCCTTGTAATGATCAGTTTTTCTTTTATAGAGTTCTTCTAGTTTTTTTTCACAACTTAAAATGATCCGTTTATTGAGACATATGGTTAAATATGCTGATATCAATTTATTGTCTAATTGTGTCAAGAGTTATGAGCTTCATCTTTTCTCATTCTTTATCTGACATCTTTTCATATTTTAAAGGAACATCATCCTTCACACCTTTATTCACACCAATAAGATGAAAGAGATCTTTACAATACAGAAGGTCTTTCATTATGGGCTTCCAAATAGAGTAGTTTGTTGACGTCAACTTGACCATAGAATTGTTTCCACCTTCCATCATAATGGCTCTGATGCACTTTTTGGGAGACAAAAGATCAGCCAAATATCAACAACTAAAATACTCTTCAACTTCAACCAGCAAATTAGTATGAGAATAAGAAACTTAATAATGAAACAAACACCAAGATTTACGTAAAAAACTCTTCAGTGTGGAAGGAAAAACCACGAGTCAAATTAATAAACAAATCTACTAAACTCGAGTAAGGATTTACAAAGTTTGGTCTCTTACCCCACAACAACAATTTGTCTCACAAAGTTTTAAAATTGAAACTAAAGTTGATGTTATACTCAATAAACTATCAAACCAATCCCAAAAACAATAAAAAAGATGAGAATATTACTCTACTTGCTCTGTCTCTATTTTTCCTGACCTTTGGACATTATAACCATATTTTTATGCAAAACCTACATATTTTTATCTTTTCTATAACAAAATAGATTTTCTTCATCGTATACAATTACACAACTGTGTTTCTTTAACACCGCCTCACTTGTAGAAGTAAATGATCACAGAAATATACATGATTGTGTATGTCACGAACATGGACGTGTACACGATCTTGTATGTCTTCACTGTTCACGTCCTTTTTCACATGGTTCTGGATACTTACACGATCGTTTGAAAACACAGTATGTCACTCTACACGAACATGTTGCTTACACAGTTGACATACTTGATCGTGTAAATTAAGGAAATGAGAGTGTAATACTCCACATAGTTGCATCTCTCCTGAGAAGAGATTCATTCATCTTGTTCGTTAATACTTGTTCGTTATGGTTTGTGTCCCATAAAGGTGTTAAGCGACCATTTCACCACAATAGCTTAAGCTGTGTGGGATACTTGTAATAAACCAATTGAGAGTGTAATACTTGTTCGTTATTCCCACAAACCATAAAGGTGTTAAGCGATCATTTCACCACAATAGCTTAAGCTGTTGTATGAGGCCAACTCAATTGGTTTTATATATTCTCTAACACACCCCCTCAAGTGAAAGCCCTTTGGACTTGAAACTTGCACAGACCTACTTTACCTTGTGCTTAATTTAATTAGAATAGGTGGGTGGTAGTATTCGAACTTATGACCGTTTGGTTATAGAGGCTCTGATACCATGTTAAGCGACCATTCGAATTCATGACCGTTTTATCACAATAGCTTAAGCTGTTGTGTAAGACCAATTCAATTGATTTTATATATTCTCTAACGAAAGATATTTACGATCACCTAAAGTCTCAAAATAGGATTGGACAGTTGACAGCGCCTCACTCACTCAAACACAGTCCAAACCTCATTGTTGCTTTTCAGTGTTATCTTCCTCTCTCTTATTGTCGTCCCTTCATCGTTGGGTCACTTCTTCGTCCATCACTCCATCTGCTTGTTGTGCTTATGAGCTTCTCTGCAGCGCTCCTTCTGATTCGATGCTGTGTCTTCGTTGCTGGCTTCCTGCTGCTGCTTCTCTCTGCGTTAGCTCTTTGCTGTTTCCTTAATCAAACGACAAGCAGTCGCCTGGAACACCGAACATAGATCTATCAACTTCAGGACAGTGGAAGATAATGAAAAGTGAGACAAATTCTGGAACAATACGAAGGAATTAAGTCCAAATGCGTAATGTACAGCATTTGGGACGTCTTGTGCAATGAACCTTACCTTATGTCTTGTTTGAAAGTGGCAGTAGATGGAATAGTGTGAGGCACATATCGTTATCTCCTAAACTGAATGTACCAAGTTTGTAGTGATATTTTTGGGTTGAAAACTTGTTTTACTTTCATTGGGCTTTTATTTTTTAATAATTGAATTATATAATTTTTTTCTCTAATTTTAATTTATTGTAAAACTTTGATTGACAGGCATCATTGTTAGTATGGTTCCAAATGCTGAGGGATTCGCTTTTAGATCAACAAAGTAAAGAAATTTTGTGAAAAGATCAATAAAAAAGAAGTGTTAAATTTGCATAAATACGAGGCCTTTCTCATTTATTGTTTCTATTTTACAGTTGAGATCATTCCTTACATTGGCCGTAGAAAAAGATGTCATAAAAGACCTGTCTTTCAAGCGGGAAATGGCCCAAGCGCGTTTTTAGCAGCTACTACTTTGCTGACCAGCAGTCTCCACCTGGCTTCATCTTTCTTAGTCTGCTGCTGCATCTTTTCCTTGAAATGTCTATCAACAAGAAAACAGGAGAAGATTATCTTGTGATCCATTTTAACAGGTTTACAAAATTGCAAATACCTGATATTTCGCAGTTAATAAAAAAAATGTACAAAGGCAACATTACAACCATCCAAGCTTTAGGTTTGCCGGTATACCCCCTTATGCGGTATACTATCCTTCCCCTGGTATGACCAAATGGGTTTCAAGCCCCTGTAGAATCGAGAAGAAGCAAAGCTGAATGCAAAATTGCATCTAAATTTGAGGCTCACCTACACAGGGGAACTTTGCAAGATTCAGGATCATCACACATACGAGAATGCAATTCAAGGAGCTGCCACATCCGTTTGCAGGAAACACATCCACCGGGAATGCGAGTTTTACAGTTGGAAAAATGTCTGACTAAAGTTTCAAGTCCCTTGCAAGCAGAAAATTTGCAAACAACCTGGCTCCCCAATAGTACTTTATCACGAGGGCCAATCGTCCTACAACCGTCTTTGCATATGTGAAGGAGAGCCTCCATTGCCTCGTACAGTTGCAAGTATACTTTCCTCTCCTCAATTCTCTTCGTTCTATCCTCTTTCCTCTGAAATTAAAAATTAAACCTTGCTCTCTGCTTTTGAGGCTCAAACTGATGCAAACGTGAACAAATAATATTGTGTTTACAGGAATTGATCAAAGGGATCAACTTACAGAATCTGCTTCAACCACAGCCTCTACAAGCTCTTGCTCAAGGGCAGGATTTGCACACTTCATGACTTTCCAACCTTCAGTGCGTGATACTGACTTGAAGTCCTTCACAACCATACGAATACAAAAACAGACTAGTCGTGGTGCATCACAGTTCATTGCAAGCTGAAGCACATCAACGACATTTTCTTTGTTTAACCAATGCATCTCCAGAAAGTTTATGCAAACTCTTTTCAGTGATGGGACTGAGTAGCAGTGTGACAAAACCAAAAGGTGGAGAACACAATTTTTCATGTCTTCCTCGTCATAGCTGCAGTAGGATATCAAGGAAAAAACAGAATCAATAATCACACAAATTTACAAAGGCATTCCAACTTTGCCAATGGACCTACCAAGTTCCAAATTGAACAATTATTATCACCTTTGCATGTATACTAGAGCACTACTAAATTTTAGTTTGAAAAGAACTTTTAAGTTAAAAGATTGTAGCTACAGCATAAATGTTACATGGCAAACTAACTCCTCATAGCTGCCTGTATAAATCTCTGACAGTACACTAAAAAGTTTTCAGTCCAAGATAGATTGACAAGTGGCACTAATAACAAATTTTGAGATAGCAACAGCATTTGTAAGTTGCAATTATGAACGGACAGGATATGTGCAATCAAAGTTAGTATAAATGCAACGTAATCACATAAACTCAATTTCCCTTACCATTCTAATAGTAGAATACAAACATATACAACAAATGAGATGTAGGACGAATAAAAGAGATATCTGGTGTATCTAAAACTCACAACATATCCACCAGTACCTAAAACTCACAACTTATGGTGGAATTTGAGTTTCAGATCTGGAATTTTAGTTTAGGTCACGGGATTTGCTATCATTCTAGGTTTGGGTTGTTGGAAATTCAGGTTTGAACTGCTGGAATTTTAGTGAGGTAAACAAGCAATGGAATGGGTTGTTCTAGGAAAAACTCTAGGAAGCACTCCTCAGGTCTCAAAGTCACTCTTAGAAGAAAATATCACACCTTCTAATGAAACTCAAGATTTTTGAGAAAATTAAAGCCTTTCTATTCAATATAAGAATTCTTATTATTTCTTAATAAACTTAAATCCTGAAGTAATAAGGACAAAATAAAATAGAGACATTTTTCTTTTCTAATAAAGAAAACTAAAATAATAACTTCTTTTATTCAGCATCAAAATGTGTTAATACTTAATTCCTCCACAACAATCGTCAAACAAGGTTTATTACTAAAAGCCCATAAGGTGCTATATCGGTACAGATACCAGGAAGAGTACAGAAACCGAATGAATGTATAGACTGCTTGGTATGGAACACCAAGAATTTTGATACGTCTGATACCATCCTTCATTTTGGATTGCTGCACAATATTTCCAAGCACTGGTGATGCAATACACTGCAAGAAAAGTCATAGTTGATAAGCCTTCAGCCAATACCTATATCCTAAACATTCAAAGATGGCAATAATAAAAGTGTTGTAGTTTATATAGAGAAACTTAAGCAGATCAATTTAAGATGCATAAAGGGGGCATCCCTGTCCTTTCTCCCAACCCACCTCACCTTATCGAGGGAAGCAGACTCTCCCTGATGAAGAAAATTCCCTCTCAACTTCCAAGCTAAAGCCCTAGCACCCACTTGCATGTTCCATTTTACTAGCTCAAATGGCTGCCCTTAAGCAGAAATTTTTCTTCAACTGGGCTACCCCCAAAACATTTATCATAACAGTAGAGCAAGAAAATTTAACTCACAAGAATGTTGAAATGAGAAAGAACGTATGAGTTTTCCCCTGTTATAATGTGGACGTCTGCACCATATCCTTTCTTGAAAAGCCTATCCCATCTATCTTTTACTTCCTCCAGGACAGAGACCGATTCGGTGATCTGTTTGCAAGGACTTGCTCTTTGTAATCTTTTATTAGGAGGAGGAGGTGGCTTAGGAATATTACAGTTACATGAGACAGAAGGAGTGGAAGTTGCCAGCACTTCTAAGACATCAGCTGAACTTGCTTCCTCGGTGCACATATTGAAAGACCCTCGAAAGGAATCACCAGCTGATGATAGCCAAGGTGAATCGACACCTGGTGAAGCCATTGATTACTATGGCTTTCCTTATATCAAGTATTGTCAGAAGATCTGCGTGAAAGTTGTAAGTTGAATTTAAAAAGCACGAAGTCATGAAAAGACAAAACAACAGAAATTGAAACCAAGCATGGACTGATGCATGATTACAACATAAATTTGATGAACTTCAAAATCAAATCCAAATCCCAAAATTTTCAAAACGACAACGGTTAAAAATTATGATATAGGTATACTAAACATTAAAGCAAAACAATAAGAACAGAGCATAATCTCTGATTTAGTATACAGTGAAAATGTTCAATTAATAAAAGGTTGTAAGACCATTCCAGTTAGTAATCTTATTCATCTTGTTTCGATTTACTGCGTGCACCCTCACATATATAGACACCTACAAAGAGACACAAATTCCTCAAATGACAATGCAGTATACCTTCAAATGTAGCAGTAAGTCTTTTCCAGAGACAAAAACTGATCACCCAAAGAGCTGTAGAGAGTGTGCTTATATAAAAACTCACACTGTACACTTGAGGATCCTGAAATAGAACTGAACCAAATGTAGAAAATATATCTTGAATCACCTTAAAGGAAAGACTATGCATCCCAAAAATGCCAACTTTCAGATAACTTCGAAAATATACTCCCAAACTGGATTCAATTACAAGAAAACCATATCCAGAAAATTCCTATATTTCCTCTGAAAAAGTAGAGAGTAGCATGTCTCGGTGAAAGGTTCTCTTCCTGGTGAAAGGTTAATAATCTTGAAAGCAAAGTATTCAACTACGATTAACCAAATTCAGCACCAACAACAGAAACAGGACAATGGAAAAAAGAAAAGAACCCACATAGAAAATCCCGTAAAAATCAAAACCCATTAATTTTCAACTCAAAGACAGAAACTTTCTCTACAACATTTACTAAATTTTGACTCAAAAAATAGAGCAAACATCAAATTAGATAAAGAAAAACACAATCAGTAAAGAGGGAGCAAACCTGAAACATATGGTTCACTTCTAACTATTATGAAAAGAAACGGACAGTGAACTATAGGCGAGAGAAACAGTGCGTGTCTGAGAACGAGAGAAAGAGAACAAAATCGAACAAGAAAGACGCGTGTCTGACACAGCAGAGAAATTCTCGACACCTCTCTCTTAATACCGGACGAGAAAAGAAAAGAGCCTCCACGTCTGCGCCTTGTCTTATTAATAGTATTGTCAACTTTATGTTTCAACTTTTTTCGAAGAAACATCATAAATTTTTATAATATAATAACACGTAAACGATATAATTAAGCATTATTTCCCTTAATTTTGTTTCATTGGTTGAAAATGGACAATTTATTTGCTAATCCTTTTTTGTCAAACATTGAATTGGCTGTACATTCCATATTCGGTGCATACGATGAAGCGAGACGAGGGTCAGGAACACAACACTGATTGTAATAAATGTTGATGTGATTCTTAATTATAGGCATGATGCCATAACTATAAGTTGTGGACATTATTTAACAGCCTCCTGTGGCCGGTTATTTGATGCAGTTGTCTCAGCTTATTAAATAGGTAAAGAACAAAACTCTTATGTTAAAAAAAAGCAGACACGTACATACATTACTTCATCCATGGTCCTAAGAAATTCAGCTTAATTTACCAACTTCTTAGTGGAAGAGTGAAACCAATAATATGGTCTGTGATTGTTGGAAGATTGAATCAAACATGATTACGGCATCCATATTATATATATATATATAATTAGAGAAGCACTTTTGAACATTTTTATAATAATATGAATTACTTGCGGAATTTAAGCTCCTGCAATTTTGTTATTGGTGACTTAAAAATGTTGAAAAAGAGGAGCTTGAAAGACATTACACCTGTAATTACTTTTAATTTACTATCAATAT
>JAOSBK010000005.1:7920787-7933641 GCA_027568895.1 Erythroxylum shatona | reverse complement strand
AATAATGTGAATGTGAAATAATGTGAAATGTGAAATAAAGTGAGATGTGTGAATTATGTGTTATGTGACTGGGTGAGTCATCGATGATGGTCACTCATTGAGTTCGCAAAACTCACCCAAAATTTGTAATTATTTTTCAGGATCAGAAGAATACCCCGTTAGGCTAACGGGAGTACACCTACAGCATTCAAGTGAAGGAAAGAGGTCAGGATCAGTTCGTGTCTACATTCTTATTTCTTGTATTTATATCATATTGTGATTTCGGTAATGATTGTATCAACTTTCCAAATTGGAAATGTTAGCAAATGTTTTTGAAGTGTAATGAGATTATGACTACAAGTCTTCTGTTTTTGTAATGGGCCCAAATGGCATTGAAATTTTATTGATTTTATTGTGTGGATTAAAAATGTTTATGAATGAAATGGGCCCAATTTGAGTATCGATTTCCATATAAAATGTTTGTGGTTAAAAAAAACTTTATACCGATTTATGAATGTGAAAAGTGTTTTAGCATGCCACCTTTGTGGGACACGGACTCAGATATCACCATCGATGTCGGGTTTGGGTCATGCGGGAGTGGAGTGCTACAAGACATGCCATCATTCATTGGAGTGCCAAGATCCTATCCTGCTTACTTTGAGATGTTATTGAATAAGTTTTGTAACATAGATAGAGCTAATTATGTTCTTGTCAACATGTTCCATGAATTAGAGCTTGAGGTAGGCTATAATTAACCTTATTTTCTGTTATTTTATTTTTTATTTGGTTTTTGATCAAACTTTTGTCTTGGTAAGTTGTAGACATCATGTCAAAATCTTGTCCAATATTGACAATAGGACCAACAATTCCATCTGGGGACTTGGACAAACCTTTATCAGATGATGAGGATTACGGACTTGATCTGTATACTATAAATGAATTCATTTCAATTGATTGGATCAATACTAAACCTACAAGGTCAGTGATCTATGTAGCCTTTGGTAGCATTTCTAGTCTAAGTGATAGGTAGATGGAGGAGCTTGTCTGGGGCCTAGGGAGAAGCAATTTTCACTTTTTGTGGGTTTTCTAAAGTTTTGAACAAGCAAAGATTCCTGAGAAGCTCGTTGAGGACTTAGGTGACAAGGGCTTGGTGGTAAACTGGTGTCCTCAGGTGCAAATTTTGGCAAACGAGGTAGTGGGGTGTTTCTTAACTCACTGTGGTTAGAACTCAACAATTGAGGCACTGAGCTTAGGTGGGCCAATGGTGGCAATGTCACTTTAGACAGATCAGCCCACCAACGCCAAACTTGTAGAGGATGTTTGCAAGGTGGGAATTAAAATTAAGGTGGAAGAAAATGGAATCGCAATAAGGGAAGAGTTAGAGCCGTGTTTAAGGGAGGTAATGGAGGGAGAGAAAAGGAAAAGATTAGGAGAAATGCTAAGAAATGGCAAAAGTTGGCTATGGCTGCTGTTAGTGAATAATAGAAAATGAATAAGTTAGAGGTTCAAGCTTAATCTTTCTATTTACAAGAATGCTAAATAAATACAATATACAATGGCATTAATCTAGCTAATCACAATCCTATATTCCAATTGTTCTGACCACTCTTAAGGTAACAAACTAGTGCTAGAAATCTGCTTACTAATAATAGATGTACAGTCTGACCATAATGACATAATAATTCTTGTAGGGAAGTCAATAACCATAGGCTATGATCAAGGTCCTATGATCGTTGATTTGATATCACTGATACCCCCCTCCAAAAGCAAGAGGGAGTAGTCAGATAACTCGCAGCTTGCTCAGATATACTTCACTGGAAGCTTGCCTTGGCTGCATTGTTCCCTAACGAAGTGATAATCATATTCGATATGCTTGGTTTTGGCCTTGAAAATAGGATTGAGAGATAAAAATGCAGCTCTAAGATTATCACACCAAACTACCACTGGTCGTTAAACAGAATGACCAATTTCAATGAGCAAGGATTGCAACCACAGGATTTCTGCCGCAACATTGGTGACAGAGCGATACTATGCTTCTGTAGAAGATCGGGCCACTGTTTGTTGTTTTTTGGAGCTCCAAGAGATTAAGTTCTATCGTGGATAGGCTGCAAAACCACTAGTAGATCATCGGTCTACCTTATCACCAATCTAGTCGGCATCTGTAAAAACCTACAAATCTGTTGTAGAACTAGGGACAAGTAGGATGCCTTAGCTAAGTGTGTCCTTTATGTATCTTATAACGTGCTTACATATCTACCAATGTATGTAAGTAGGAGTAGACATATATTGGCTCAGTTTGTTAACAACATAAGCCAAGTCCGGGTGGGTCAGATAGGCATATTATAAAGCTCCAATACACCTCTTGTAAATGTATGGATCAAAAAGTGGCTCCCCTTTAGATTGATCACGTTGATGACTAACAAGGATAGGAGTTTGTACTGACTTGGCACCATCCATATGAGTAACTTTCAAAAGGTCAATGAGATATTTGATTTGACTAAGCAATAAGCCATCATGCCTATGTTGAACTTCAATACCCAGAAAGTATGTAAGATTGCCCAAGTCCTTGAGCTCAAATTCCGTAGACAAACGATTGACCGCTTACTGAGTGAGAAAGTGATTGCTACCTATCAAAACATTATCATCCATATAGAGTAGTAGATAGAGTATTTGAGAATTTTGCTTCAAGATGAACAAAGATGCATTTGTGTGTAAAGCCTTAAAACCAATGCGTAGTAAAAAAGAACTAAGCCTGTTATACTAGGTTCCTAATGCTTGCTTGAGCCCATAGAGAGCCTTCGTAGCCTGCAAACATGATTTGGACATCTAGAGTTAAGAAACCCCTAAAGTTGAGACATGTAAACCCCCTCTTCTAAATAACCATTAAGGAAGGTATTAGAAATATCTAGTTATTGCATATGCGAACGATTTGAAACTGTTAATGAGAGAAGTAATCTGATTGTTGTGGATTTGATGACTGGTGAGAATGTGGCAGAATAATCCACCCCCTCTTGTTGAGTATACCCTTTGGCAATTAATCTGGCCTTCAATCTTTCAACATTGCCATCTACATGGCATTTAACCTTATAAACCCACTTATTGCCCACTATGTTAACATTAGCAAGTTTGGGCATAAGATCCCATTTTCCATGGTTGAGAAGAGCTGTAATCTCATTGGCCATAGCTTTCCTCCATTCGCTACTCTTAGATGCCTGTGAATAAGATGTAGGTCCGAAAATAAAAGAGCACGATGAAGGTGAGGTAATTGCTGCTGCATATAGAATTTTCTTCCTAGGATTAGGTCGTAGAGTCATTAGATGCTAAGTTTGTTTGCCAGGGGGTGGATCAAGTTCCTGTGATTGTGATGCCAGAAGTGATGACATAGAGGCTGGTGCAGCAGGAGATAACGTTAAGTCTGGGGCACTGACTATTGGTACAGGTGTTGATGGAGGAGATGTTATCTCCTGTATTCGGACTTGAGAAACAGACGAAGGTGGTAATTGCATAGAAAGGACAGGAGAGCTCATAGGTAAAGTGAACCATGATGAAAAATCAATGTTTGTTACTGGTGGTGTTCCCACGATAAAGTCTTTAGAAAGTGATGTGTCGTGATACAGAAACCTTGTCTTATCCAACCTATAATGCCTGTAGATGTAGGATCAGTTAGTCTGAGGATCAAAGCAGATCATGCAGGCAGATTATGCCTGCATGATCAGTAGCATTGCCAAGATAAACATAAGGTGTGCTTCTAAGAGAGAACTTGTTGGTATTGTAGGATTTGAGAAAGGGATAGGCTGTGCATCCAAAAACCCGGAGAGCAATGTAATCTGGTGGTTGAGCAAACAACTTTTCATAAGGAGACAGATTTGTAATCACAGGAGATAGGAGACGATTCATAATATGAACTACAAATGTAAAAGCATAGTTTCATAACTGCAACGAAACCTTGGAATGAGCCAACATTGATAATCCTGTGTCAACAACATGCCTTATCTTTCTTTCCACTGCCTCGTTTTACTTATGAGTGTCAGCACAAACAATTCTATGAACAATTCTTGAATTTTTCAGAAATGTATTGACATTTCAGAATTCCCCTCCCCAGTCAGATTGAAAAACCTTAATTTTGCTAGTGAATTGTCTTTCTATCATTGCAACAAACTCTGAAATTATAAAATACACACCACTTTTGAGCTTAAGAGGATAAAGCCAAGTAAATTGGGAGAAGTCATCAACCAAAATCAAGAAGTATTTTTCACCAGAAATAGAGTTCATAAGGGCATGACCCCATACATCACCATAAACTAAATCAAATTTGTTAGAAGTAACAGTGCCAGTTGGTGACAAATGAGTTATGCTCAATTTCCCAAGACAACAGGGCTTACAAGTGTCAACTGGTCTGTGTTTTATTGAACAAGGTAAATTAAAATTATTGATAATCCTTGAAACAATGCCACATTAAGCATGTCCAAGTCTTACATGTCAGTCCTATAGGCTGAGTTTTTCTACATCAAAAGCTTAAGGTTTCATTTGCAAGTGTTGTACTTGTGCTCCTAAGAACTTGTATACACCATCTTTAGTAGGACCCTTTAGCAAAATTCTCTTTGTGATTTGATCTTTCACAATAGAATGTGAGTCATAAAACTTAAAGTAGCACTGATTATCTCTAGCAATCTTATTTATAGACATTAATTGTTCTATAGGGAAGGAACATGCAGAATCTTGTTCAACAACAAAGGTTTATGGTTTGTTAAAAGAGAAGACTAACCAATGTGCTTAATAGGTATACCTGATCCATTGCCAATAATAACATTGTCTGCACCCTTGTATTCCTCTAAGATTCCCAGACTTGCCAAATCTAGTGTCATACGGTGATGGCTACTGAATCTGGAAACCAGTCATTGCTCTTCGCAGGAGAGTTGCAAATAGCAACATTTGCTATAGGAGATTCATTACTTTTGTCAAATCTTTTTCTACAGGTGTTGGCTTGATGATTGTTCATATTGCAAATCTGACAAGGAGTATTAAACCACTTCTTGCCAGATTTGTTGGCATTTCCTTTGATGTTATTATTGTTCTTATAGTTATTGTTCTTGTAGTTATTGCTCTTGTTGTCCTTGTTATTGTTGTTGTTTATGGATTGAAAGGGGTCATAGCGTGCCATGTTTGCAACCATAGAAAATGGTTTTCTGGAGCTTTGCAACAAAATCTTATGAGAGATTAGCATTCTAGATAGTTCAGAGACGCTTACCTTGTCCTTTCTTAAGGAAATGCCAGCAAGAATAGGATGATAATCCCCTAGTAATAACCTGAAGATGTTAGCATTAAATTCAGCAGTCCCAATTGGCATTCTGGCCTATGCAAGTTGATCTTTGATGCTTTTTCCCTCTTTAAGAAACTAGGCCATGGGTTTGTCTTCTGATGTCAAGTTCTGCAGTTTCATGTGGAGCTGGACTTGTTTAGCACTTGATTGAGCACCATTGCATCTTTGAGGGCCTCCCATACTTCAAATGCTGACTTTTGATCAATTACATAAGGAAAACTTCCTTTGTAAGAGAAGATAATATCCAACTAATAAGCAGCTAGTCTTGATAGACCCAATTTTGGAATTCAAGATTGGGGACAATGACTTTTGTTTCCAAATCAGGTATGGTTGTTGTAGGTGTAGGTGTTCCATCGATATGAGAGGTTAGATTGTATCCTTTTAAAATTGGATTAAATTGAGTTCTCCAAATTAAGAAGTTGGTAGGCTTTTGTTTATCGAAAATGTAAATTGTGCATGAGGTAAGGTTTAAGGATTTGTTGGAATGAGTGAGGAAGGAGAAAGAGAATATGATGGTGCGTTTGAGGTTTGAGTTTTGGAAGACATGACTGATTCTCGCTCTGATACCATAACAGAAAATGAATAAGTTGGAGGTTCAAGCTTAATCTTTCTATTGATAAGAATGCTAAATAAATACAATATACGATGGCATTAATCTAGCTAATCACAATCCTATGCTCAAGCTATTCTAACCACACTTATGGTAACAAACTAATGCTAGAAATCTACCTACTAATAACAGGTGTACAATTTGACCATAATGACACAATAATTCTTGTAGGAAAGTCAATGACCACAGGCTATGATCAAGGTCCTGTGATCGCTGATCTGATATCATTAATAGTGAAGGAGGGTCTTTTAATAAGAATGCTAGTGAATTTGGAACTCAATTATTAGTAAAGTACAAGAACTAGAGTCAAGACTGTAGCATTAAATTGTGGATTCTCAATTCCATTTTTCTAATCCATTTGTTTAGCATCCAATGAATTCAATTAAGACTCTTATTAAGTTATAATAGAAATTACTAAGTTTTAAGTTTGAATTTTGATAAAAAAAAAGTTCTAAGTTATGTTTTAAGCCAAAATAGTTCTTATAGAAATGATAAAATTATATTTCTTAAAAACTTTTGCAAATAACTATGTTAAATATAATGTGTATTTGGATGGTAGATGTAAAGTCCCGATATGAAAAGAATGATTAACCACCATTCTTTATGATGGTGACGTGTAACCACTTTTTTTTTAGCTATGGACGTGAAGGGCCAAGCAAAATGCAATTATTGCAACTCTACTGTCTTCAAAATATTAAGTTAAAGCATTTAATCCGTCTCCTAGATTAGACGGTGCTTTGAATCGTGGAAAATTAATTTAACAAAAGAAAATTGGGTGGTTAAAAGTTAAATTTTTCTCAGTAAATCACCTTAATCATGTTTCATTGTCTTGTGCTTAAAGGTTTGCAACATTGGGAGCAGACCACTTGTTCCATTACCCTCTGTCCACTTTATTCTATGAGCATCCATCCATTCTATAAATGAAACAGATAGATTAGATGGATGGATGTTCATGAAATAGGGTAAGCACAGAGTAACAAGAACATGTGATTTGAACCCTGCAATTTCAAAATCCATCAAATCAAGATTAATTTCAATAACTACAAGTATGAATTCACAGTTAACTCCATTATCCATGAAAGTATTAATCCACGGCTATTTGCCATTTTTTTTAAATAACTCTTTAGTTTTTGTTAATAATTATGAACGCTAACATTTTATTTGGAAAGTATAGGTATAACAAATAGATACACCATAAAGTTTTTCACTATAGGTAAGCATAAACTTAGGAAAATCCAATCCTATAAGAATGAAGGAGCTTAGTAGATGAAAGGGAAAGCAAGAGGGACCTATGCATATAATTTGAATCATGGTTCCATGCATTTTTAGACCTCCAAAGGTTAAAAGAGTTTATGCATGGGGTATGCATCGAAGAAGGAACTGATTATTTTCATACATAATTTTTTTGCTTCAAGGAGATGTAATCCATCAGCTAGGCACATATGTAGGTGTCAATTTTCTTCAACTGCATCTAGAGAAACAATTATTTTTATGGTCATTTATGATGAATGCAAAGTAAAGAATGAAGCTTTATAAAAACATAAAAGTCATTGTTAAAAAGATGTTTAGCTATTTTTTATAACTTGACAATTTTTAAATTCTTGAAGGTATATAATAATTTATAAATTATATTTTAATTTAATTAAAAAATTATTAGTTGGAATTGAATTTTGGACTACATTGTAAATAATATGTGTTAGTCTTCAAATGAAACGATAGGGAGAGTGACTTGCTTATACTAACCTTTTATTCTATTTAAAAATTAATAAAATAATTATCTATTTAATGAGTGATTATGATAAATTTATATAGGACAATTCAAAGTAATTAGAAAAGAAAGTAGGGAAAGAGAGATAAGATCGATTATAATAATTAAGCTAAATAACCTCTGACATATGTTCATTTTCTTAGTTTCACTTAAAAATTTACCATATATCATCTTCTTTTAATGAGTGAAAACGAAACATTTTATATAACATCTTCTTTATGAAAGGTGAAATACATATTTATAAATATCTTACTTTGTCACAAATAAAAAAGAACAATTTACACATTTTATCTAAGGTTAAGAGGAACCCTTACAAAGTGCACTTCAAATAATTTCCTCAATTGAAAAATTGTACAACTATACAACTTAGAAGATTTCTCAGTCTTGCTAATATGAACGAAATAACGTTCACTATAATTTACACATATATACTTAAATGCATTATCTAGTATGTCAAGGCTTTTAGTAACTCTTTATTACGCCAAATTTTCTTTTAAAAATCATTATTTTTAGCCTATGTATACTCGAAATTACTCAAATAGTTATTAGACACTCAAACTAATTGTTATAAGATTAATTTTTAGGCATATTGTGTATTACCCCACTCTTATAGGACATATCTCTGAACATATTGGCGGTATTCGAGAACGTACTCTACGAAGGTGGCATACTAGAATAGTCAAACAATCGAAGCTCAATATAAAATTTTCTAAAATCACACTCATATTTAAGAAATCGATAAACAAATTGGGACCATTTTATTCATAACCATTTTCATTCACGAGTGTTACTACACTTATTGATCAATCTCATTTAGAAATATTTCTAATTTGGAAAGTCGTTACAAAATAGAATTGTTCAAATACACATGATATAATAATTGTGGAATACAGAATTTGATACAAAATTAAAGAAATACAAACACAGACACGAACTGATCCCGACCTCTATCTCTTACTTGAATGCAATTGTTTGACTCCAATTTGTCTAATTGGAGATCTTCTCTAAGCCTGAAAAATAATGTTGCAATTTTGGTGAGTTTTGCGAACTCAGTGAGTTAACCATCTTCGATGGTTCACATATCATATAGCATATCAATTCATATAATCACATAATTCACATCACTTCATCAATTCAACATGTTGAGTCACATACATTTCATATTCACTTAAATCATATATCACACTCAGAAATCATTCAAACTATTTATTCCAACCATTTAAATCATACATATTAGATGCATTTGTAGTGCTCATGAGACTCACTTTCAATTGTTATTGTTTTGACCGAGTGCCTATAAATGTCCCGTATTCATTGTGGATACCAAACTCATTGGTAACTGTCCTGTATCAGATGGGGATACCGGACTCATTATACATAGTGAGCCTTTGGCTCTAAATCACATTTTGAGCTTTAAGCTCGTTTTCGGTAGCTACTCCAGTCACAACAACCTTTATGTTGTCATGCATTCATGTGAGGAAATGCATCAATCTCATAATATGAATCAGTGACTTTATTTCACTTTACCCATTCACTTTCACATTTATCATCGGACCTTAGTCCGGCATTCAATAAAAATGTTCAGTAATCACTTATTTCGTCAAATTCACATTTAATAAGCACTTCCAATATGTATTTCATGCATCAAACACCTCGGATAGTTAATGTCCGTAATCAACACAATCACATTCACATTTTTCAATACAGAATTTAAACAAAACATTCATTTAAAGTAAGATCATTTAGGTTGATTCACAGTATACTTCATATTAGCATTTGCTTTCATGATCCGAAACGTCTAGGTGCAGACATTCTATCTTGTATCAACATTATGCAATATACATATTGTACACAGGTTATTAATTGCACAATCTTATTAATACTCAACCACATACATATGTATATATGTTGTGTATAATGCATGCTCAATAACAATCCCAGGTATATTACCTAAATTCACATTTTATGTTCATTCTCATTTCATAAATCATATACGTCTAATTGAACTTAGGTTTACACTTCATTTATACATGATCATTCTAAGCTCACCATTCAATCCTTATCCTTTATATGTGTCTAGGTTATTCTTAGGATTACACTTTAAGATCATTTGGTTATTCTAATATCATAAATCAATTTCTCGTCATTTCTTTTCTAACATTATATGCTCTCATAATACCCAATTCTCTTTCACATTTACTTGATACACATTACTCATCTCCTCTAAATCATAACTACAATCATATGAATATCTTCATTTCCATTATTCTCATGCCTTTGGTACTTTGATATCAACAATTCATTCACTAAGTTATCTAATAATCATTTCATACACATCACACATTTAATCACTTAATCCAACGATCATTCTAGCCTAAATTAAGTCCAAATGGTCAATGAATGTCCGTTGGGTGGATCTTCTCAAGTTTTTCAGGTTTCCAGCTCTGCCTATGTTCGTTTGAAGGGACATCATGTCCACTGGGTAATCCTTTATGGGTCACTTACATAAATGTGAAATTTTGACCCTTTAGACAGCAAAATCTCTCCTTGGGTCTTCATAAAATTGTAGAACCCGAAGTCCTCTTCGAAAGTATACTTAAATGATCTCAATCTGAGATCCACAACACAAGTTATGCCTCTTACCCCAAAATCTATCCAATTGCATCCTTATTTTCCATATTTCTAGCTCTTTACTTACTACATTCGACACCTTATACTTGGTCTATCATTTCTAGTTTAATTACTCATCATTTCCCCATCATTCTTCACTCCATTTTTGTTCAATATCATCTATAAACAAATTATAGTCCATGATTTCTCATTAACACTAAAAATAGAACACATACATATATACATTCATCATCAACTTTCTACACATATTCATCTTCATTTCTACTTTCATTTCACTTGTAACTATCACCTTAATTCTTCCCATTTCAAGCCACCACATTGCTTCCATTCTTTATCTCTAGACTCATTTTAGTTCATCCATATAACAACTACCCGAAATTTATGTGATTAAGCATCAAAACAGAACATGTGCATATCATCTCGTCATGAAATTTCTGCACTCTTTTTACATCATCATAATGATCTTTCTATCTCCAAAAATCATCTCAAGCACAAATTATAAAATATCGATTATCAAATATATAAAGGCAAGACACTATCTTTGATTTATCATTTATATGAAAATAGAACATTTATGATTGTTAAGGTTTTCGTCATTATATCATCACTCTTCATTACCATTTAGTCTCTCAATTCTCCCTTAAAACAACTCATAAATACCATTAATACATTAAAACAGAAAATACATCTCTTTATTGCAACATCAACATTACACATATTTCAACTCCTCTATCATGATCATTTACCACTAACTATCATCATATATGCTTCTAGTTAGACAACCCATGAAGATTAGAGTTTAACTTACTTGATGAAGCTCCAAGCTTCTTCAATCATCATGAAACCCTAGCTTTCCATGGCTTATACCATCATCATCATCATTCAAGGTAGAAGGGTTAGGTCTTTTAGTAACAAGATGGAGAAGACAATGAATCTTGAAGAAACAAAATGAAAGAGTTAGAAAAAAATCAACATGATGAGGGTGAGAGTGAGATGGTCATGAATGAAGAAGAGAGCAATTGAAGAAGATGAAGAAAAGAAGCATGTATCGAAAATGACAAGTGAAAGACCATGAGATGGACTTTAATTTACTTAAAATAAATTGTGAGTGGTGAGTAGCAAGTGTTGTGACACTTGTCTCTTGTCATTTGTCATTTTATTGTGGTCTCCAATAGGCTCTTCTAAAAAGTTAGTCCATTTGTCTCCAATTTCTAATCCAATTGTCTCCAAATTTTAAATGACATTTGTCATTAAATCCCAATGTCATTTATAAAAATTTCCACTGCCATTCGACACTTATTTCTATTGCCATTTGTCAATTGTTCTGCCATTTGGCTTTTTTCTAGTCCAAAAATATCTATAATTTTAAAAAATTCTCAAATTTTTACCAAAAATTCTAAATCAATACTTAATTCACCAAATCAATTTTTAAGACAAAATATTTACTATTCACATCATAATTACATTAAAACAATCATTTATACTTGGAAAATGTCAAATGAGTGCATGGACAATTAATTGTATTATGTGTCATAATCAAATTCACGTGTATGTATACTATATTATGCATGAGCATGAAGTGCATTTCCTAATCTTTCATTGCTATTTCTCATTTTCAGAAAACTAGGGTTTTAACCCTTAATATGGAAACAAGATGTTACATATTGGGTTACGAGACACTTACATTTGACTAGTTTATATATGTTCAACTAGTATATGCCCTAGCCTAATAGATAAAAGCTATTGTACAAGTTTTAGCGCTTTGTCTTGCTAGCTAATCCACACTGATAGGCTAGTCAAACTCCTATTAAAACTAAGTTGAAATCTTCAATTTTCAAGCCTTTTTTGAAATAAAACATATTATTTTAATAAAAACTTGGTTAAAAAGTATCTCAAAAGTTTATTTGAAGACCACTATGTTTTCTCTAAAAATCAAAATAACTTTTCTCTTGATTATGAAAGAATTTATGCATATATGTAAATAATCATACAATGATTAATTTTATAATTCATTGAAGTGACCAAATAAGGTTATAAGAAAAATTAAAATGATTTATTAAATAAAGATATACTTGATTCCTCTTTATTCTTGATTCTTCTTTAAATTTCTTTGTGTAGGGAAATCGGGTCCGGATCTGATCAGATCGCAGCGGAATAATCATGAAACTTTTTCGTGACTTTTGATTTCTCAAAAATCAAGATCTATTTAATTCTATAAAATGATTAACACGAATCAAAATAAAGCGGAAATTTAATTCATACCTTATGCCGAAGCTTGATCTTTATCTTGATGCATCTCTCGAATCGTTTCCAAAACCGATCCGCCTCAACCACCATAGCTGCACAAGTGTCCGACCTCAAACGGTATCCACAGAACAGGTTGAGAGAACTCTGTAACTTTTACAGAGAGGGTTAAGCATGAAGTGCTAGCTACATGGAGCTTAAGCCTATTTATAATAAGCTTAGGACGTTTTAGTAATTTAATTGAAATTAAACACTAATTTCAATTAAACTTTAATTAGAATTACAAATAATTCTAATTAAAT
>JAOSBK010000005.1:7902980-7919942 GCA_027568895.1 Erythroxylum shatona | reverse complement strand
AAGACACTGAAGTGAGATTTTGTTGTCTAAAAGGAGAAAATTGAACCAGAAGAAATGCTAGACGATATCAGACAAAAAGATTCCAAGGTGACTTAGCAAATTAGATCAAGCATGGTGTGAGTTTTGGTAGAGTTTCAAACCATGTACGAGCTATTCTCATTTCTTTTCCCCTCACTCTTTTATACAATCTCTCATAAATCAAAATCTTCAAGTGTAAAAAAATAAGACTTTATCTTAGTTCTTTGAAAAAAATAATTATTTCCATTAAAAAAATGAATCAATATCAATATATTGGTTATCTCGGCTAAAAAGTGAATCAAAATGTTTCATAGTGAAATTTGCTCAATTTTCGCTAAAAATCTATATGCAATTAATAAATTTTTATTTTTGTTGTCCACGGAATATCCTAGGAGAATCCCAATTATAGGAAGATACTTTTTCTATCTACACCTAGACTAATTTCTGCTCGAGTCAGGTAGATCCTTTGCGAGAGACAAAGCTCTGGTCTCAAGTTTTTAATGACTGTATACATAAAGAGGATTTGAATCCGCTACCTCATTTAATACCAATTGTTGGCCCCTAATGATATATGAGTGGAGGATGAATGATATGTACTCACTTTTGCCTGATTTATAAACTAATGAATAAATTTTCTATTCTAGGGAATGGTTATGTCAAGTTTATATCCAACAATTACAAATCGATGACAATAACAATAAAGGATAGTAGAAAAAGAAAAAGAAAATAGTTTATATCGATTCAAACAAATAACTTCTGGTCTATTTCCACTTCTAAATTTTACTTAAAAATTTACTATCTTCTTTTTTTAATGAATAATGAGAAATTCTCTATACAACATCTTCTTTATAACAGAAGAAGATAAACCATTATAAATATCTTTCTTTATTATAAGTAAAGAAGAACTCGTTACAAATCTTATGCAAAATCAAGAGAAACCCTCGTAAAGTGCAGCATAACCATCCATTATAAATATCTTTCTTTATCATAAGTAAAGAAGAACTCGTTACAAATCTTATGCAAAATCAAGAGAAACCCTTGTAAATTGCAGCGTAACCATTTAACTCAAAAACTCGCTAGCTCACAACAATGAACTAAAGCTTAATATAGTTTACGCAACGCACACATATATTCAAATGAACTCTGCATTATCAACAAGGGGTGTGGTTGAATGGCAAGGGCCTCATCTACCCTTAATCAAAGGTTAGGGGTTTGATCCTTAACTTTGGGTATAGAACAGCTTTAAATTTTTGAGTCAACTGTCTCATCCTGTAAAGTACCTTTTTATCCGTGAAGGGATTAGTCATTGGATCCACCTGTAAATACCTTGGTCAAAGATCAAAAAAAATGAACTTTGCGTTATCTCAAAATTCTTACCAACTCTAGTATACCAACCGTTTGTGTCACACGTCATTTTTTATATTTATAGATCCAAAACTAATTCAAATAGTTACTGTACATACAAACACTTGTTACAATAATTAGTTTCTAGGGATGTTTCAACAACTGGACACCTACTTGTTTGGCTACCTTATCCCCTAGCTTAATAGACAAAACCTATTGATACCTCTAGGCCATAGGCTCAATAAAAAAATTTTTGTTTAATTTTCTCATTTTGGCTTCTTCCATTATTATTATTTTTATAATCTAATTTATTATGAACTAAATATATGTTATTTCATTATTTAATGATAATTATTAATAATAATTATAAATTAAAAATTATTTAATATATTAATTATTAATAAGAATTATGAATGATTTAATTTAATTTTTATAATTAATTTTAAAAATAAAATAATTTTATTTTAATAATTACTAATAAATATAATTTAAATTTAAAATATCTTCAAAATACATAAAATTTCAAATAAAATTTGCTATAATAATTAAAATAAATATTAATATATAAATAAAATTTTAATTTTTATATTATTTATTTTAATAAAACATAATAACTTTTTGTTGATAATTTATCTATATAAGTAATTTATTATTAATTTTTATCTAATATATAATTATTATCAGTAATAAAACATAATTAAATTAATATTGATAATTAAAACATTTTTTATTTTATCTTTAAAACAAAAATTAAAAATAGAAAACAAAAACTATAAATTAACAACTACAATAAAAAATAAAAATAAAAATAAACTGCTAATAAGAATATCTTTTACTCTTAATGTAACATCAAAAGAAGTTACGACTTTATCATTCGATTCTCCTAACTAATATCATTGTTGGCTTGATTAACAATTTCTCAAGTATCAAAAACAGCTAAACAATTCACAGACTTATTGAGTGATTATATAAGATATTGAGGCACCAATCCAACGTAGCCACAAGAAATGTTACCTGTATTTGGTTACTTTGTATTAAAAAAGTTACCCATTTTTTAAGGTTAAGTGTATATTTGTTTCAAAGTTGCTTTTTTTTTTTACAATAAAAGATTGTAATTATTATTGTTTACATTAAATAAATTTTATTTTTTAGAGGAAGCAATAAATTTACATATTAAAACTTAAAATTAGATAATAAGTTTTATCTAACTTAGCAGTATAATAAAATTTAGAGCAAAGCATATTTTTCTACCTCGAAATTTGCTTGGGAGAATTTGAAAAATCATCTCCAAAAGTTATTATATTTTTCATTGAAAATGGTTGTTTTATCACCTTATGATTATTATTTTATATTAAGATTATATTGGAGCAATTGATGATATACATATAGCAGTAGTTGTTACATCGAATGATCAAATGCGATATAGAGGACGAAAATAAATAACGACTACAAATTTATTAGCAGCGTGTAACTTTAACTTATTATTCACGTATGTCCTAGTAGGTTGGGAGAGATCAACACATGATTCTCGTGTTTTCTTTGATGCAATTGATAATTTGAAACTTAAATTTTCAAAACCATCGATATATAATTTCAAGATTTATAGGATTTTTTATTCATGATTTAAACTTTTTATGATATCATTTATACTAATTATATTGCCTCTATGGACAATCAAGTAAATATTATTTGGTTGACAAAGGCTATCCAAAAAGAGAAGGATATTTGATACCTTATCCAAAGACAAGGTATTATCAATCGTAGTTTTGCAGTGAAAATCTAAGAGGATCTCAAAAAGTTTTTAATCGAACTCATTCATCATTGAAAAGTTGTATTGAGAGAGTTTTTAATATTTTTAAGGCTTGATGGAAGATATTGGAGAAAATGTCTAAGTATTCCTTGATGGATCCAAAATACAATTATTTGTGTAATCTTTGCATTGCGTAACTATATTAAAAGAAGCATAATTGGTGACTTGGCTTTTAGCATGATTGATCCAAATCTTAAATTTGTACCTTCATATGTGTTTCAATATGTTGAAGTTAATTCTACTAAAGAAGGCATTGAAGTCGAAAGAAGACAACTATTCGTGATAATATTGCTTATAGTTAAATGAGAATTGGACATCGTTCTTAGATTATTATAAACCTTTGTTTTAAATGATAATGTTGATTTCTTTTGCTCTATTTGAATTGTGTTGTTAAACTTCATTTAGATTATTATATTTTGTGTTTGGATGTATCATTATCTACAAATTTTTTGGTTGACTTATGGTCATGATTTTGTTATTGCTATTATTATTGTTGTTGTTGTTTTTATTATTGTTGTTATCAATGTTGTTGTTGTTGTTATTATTATTATTATTAAATGTTCCATATTTTTTATTAGAATTATAAACTGTAAAATTAAATATTTAAAATATAAATTCTTATGAGAATATTCAAAGAAATATTAAGATATAATATTGATGTCTTTATAAATTTTTTTAAGTCATGCTCTGATAAGTTATTTTAAACATAAATAATTAATAATAAATAATTAATTTCACTAAGTATTTTAAATAAATAATTGATATTATTTATTGATTAAATTAGCTGATATTATTTATCGTAAACTAATCGTTAATAAAATTAATTAACAAATAATGCAATATACTGATTAGGCTTTTTCCGACGTGCCTTTGTCATCTCGCGTCTTTTTCCGTTGCCAAAAACGAATTCATAATCAATCATCACAAGGCTTCTCACAAGGCTTCTCATCTCGTGTCTTTTTCCGTTGCCATGTGCCTGCACGAATACATAAGCAGTGACGTCTGTGTTTTCGGCTTTTTCAAAAGATTCGGTGACATCTCCTCTAAAATGATAAAATGTTCCTGTGGATCGAATCGTTCATGCCCCGTACGACTTTCTGACAACTTTGAATTTAAAAGGTGAACTCGACATCGAAGTTCAGACATCGTCATTTCTTAATGTTGGGTGGATTTCGAAGATCTGAAAAGGACGACTACAAATGGCCAACAACTTTCTTGCCCCGTCGGTTTGTCTTATATTAATAATACACCTTCAAATATCCGAAGGAATGTATTATTTTCGTGAAGTTTTAGATTTTGTAGCATGCTTTTGGTACAATACAAATTTACAAAATATAAATGCATAAATATAAATCAACATTGATATTTATTAACGACACACTTTATTTATGCCTGTAAAACTTTTATATAATTTAATTCTTTCACTAACGATAATAGTTTTATAAAAGTCATTACTGAGCTGACATCATTCAACCATTGACACTATCCTTCGTTCTTACTATCTGTGAAAAAATTTTATACCAAATAGTATAACCGCTTTGTACTAACCTCACAAAAGATTTTTTTCAACAAACTTATAACGAACGAACACTTAACAAATAACTCAAATAGTTAAATAAACTTCAACATAAATGAAAACACTTGAGAAAGAACAAAAAAAAATCCCCCTATAGATTTGGTTCCACCGAAATAGGTCTGAAAGTTGTTACCATAAACTATGGGATGATCCACGCAATTACAATATTAATTTACAGCAGCATGATGAAGACACTAAGTATGATGGCCCACGTAAACGACCCACTCCAAGATGTTGTAGCTACAAAGAAATCAATTAACAATTATCATTCACCTGTGACAAACCCAGACAAGACAAAGGCCAAACCAAAACAAGGCGAGGAAGAAATCACGCAACAACCATCACAAAAGTTGCAGTTCACTAACACTTTCCTTCAACCTACGACAACACCTTCTAAAACGATGACTTGCACACCATAACACACTTTCAGCTATCTCTCAATTTTCTATACACCCTACAACATGATCTACCCATTCACCATAGATCAATCCACACCCAGATGCAGACCAAGTTACATGTAAGCCTCCCTCAATTTAGCCCACAACGAAAAGAATCAAATCTCAAGTTCGCCTTTCACGCGTGCACTTGTCATAACCACCCAAATGAAAGCATTACCAAGTAACTCACGTGTGTGTATAGCATAAGCAAGATCACACACACCTTATCAAGTGAACGCCCAGCCAAATCTTCACCAAATCACTAACATTCCAAGTGCAGAGGCTGGGTCATGCACATAGGAATCTTTTTTACAGGAAAATCACACACATAACCACTCTTTTAGCTATCTCCAAATATACTCCACATAACAGCAACATGATGTGCCCATACACACTCAATCAACCAATCAAGACACTAACAAAAATTTACTTACACAAGCCTACCTTGCTATAGCATAAAGAAACACAATATACATCCATAATCTGATATAATCCACTTGAACTTCAATTAAAAATAGACTTCTAATTTCACTGCAATTCTTATACTTGAGTCTAACTCAAATAAGGAATGTTACTTTTTCTTTTTTTGAAAGGAAATAAGGAGAATTACTTATTACACCATATCTTGATTTAGAATTTTAAACATTATCTTGAAGATCCAAAATAAAAAATGTCAAAATTAAATAATTGAGATATAATAAATATCTTAACATACGTTAAAATCTATGCTGCTTTTTTTAACTATAGTAAGGTGGATTGGGATTATATCATTGATTTAACAATTATATTAACTATTTTAAAATCCTTGCCTTTTCTTCTATATAGAATGGTATGCAAGCTTTTATCCTGCTGGTGGAGTTGTTTTTTGGTAATCTTTCTTAACTAGGGATCTAACTATACTCGTAATATATTGATTTTTAGATCGTTTAAAATATAATTTAATGTATTAAAATTTTGGGTTAAGACAATGTTTTTTTGGATAATCCATTGTTCTTCTAACATGACAAATCATATAAAATTTAATATGCTATCAAAGCTCCAGCTTACAATTTGAAAATGGACTTTCTTATAGATGTCCGTGGCCACCTGCAGATGTCCAGTTTTACATATTCCCCGCATCAGATATCCAATTCTTAAGGTGTATACCTGTATTAAATGTCTAGATCCCCACATTGACTAGGAATAAGAATTAAAAATATTTTATACACAAGAATAAACTAGTAACTTAAGAAAAAATAATTAAATATGATTATATACAAGCATATAGTGGAATTTTATTAAGTTATTGATGTTCAAATGACATAAAACGACATCATTTTGAAGAAGGCATCTGGATTGTTTAGATTAACTGCTTCGACTCAGGTCCAATCCGAAATCAAATTAATAATGACATTATTTTATTATAATTATTCAAAAATGACTTTAAGATTTTTGAACTTTCAATCAAAATATATATTCTTGTTTTAGAGAATTACATAAATTATATTAACAAGGTGTCGATTTTGACAAAGTTAGGTTAGATTCAAAATCAAAATAATCTACCTAACTTATTGATTTTGAATTAGATCAAGACAAATTTACCAACTCCAGAAAGAGCCTATTATTAATAAATAATTGGGTCAATGTTAATTATAATAACCATAAAATTCTTCTTAATAAAAACAAAAGTTAAGTCCTCTCTCCTAACACTCGTTGTTTTAAATATAAGAATGCAGTTTAATATTTTGCACCATGTTCTAATGTTTACGTGTTCTTATTGTGATTATTTATCAATTAATTCTCATGATAAATTATTAAATATAAATTTAATAGGGCAAAGTTTAATTAAATTTCATTGAACTATTTGTTACTTAATTTATATTAAAATTATTTCTTTTAGTTTCATTCACTAAGACGCATGTAACTCAGTGTGATTTATTTTTGAATAGGAAATTGCTGGGACCCTTAGAAGAGTGCATGCCTTTTTACCCTAGAATTAATATTTAACGCAAAACGACTAGTGCCTTATTTTCAGATGTATCCAAACAAACAAGAAATGAATTAGACTTCACTTAAGAGCCAGGTTCTTTCCATTAATTTACATGCTACCAATAGATTAATTTCTTTGTCCCCATCTCCTTGACTCCTAGCATCAATTATATTTATTCTAGCTATATGTCTGCTAGTGCCTTCGTCTTCCTATATTGTGCTTGGAAGTGAAAGAAACAGGGAGTTCTTTAAAAAAACAATGGTGATCAGTGATCCAAAGCCTACAGGTAAAACTCATGTCTTCGTATTCCCTTTTCCTATACAGGGTCACATAAACCCGATGCTCCAGTTCTCAAAGCGTTTGGCCTCAAAAGGTGTCAAGGTCACACTACTCGCAGCCACCAACATTAATGGTAAGTCCATGCAAGGATTAGCAGCTTCCATTAACATGGAACCCATTTTTGATGGGTACAAAGAAGGGGATAAGCCTGGCGTCGAAGAATATTTGAACCGTTTCAAGGAGGTAGTCCCACAAAGCCTAGCCGAGCTCATTGAAAATCATAGCAGCACGGAGTACCCAGTTAATTGTGTGATATATGACTCGGTTTTGCCGTGGGTTCTGGATGCCGCTCGACGTTCTGGTACGGAAGGGTGTCCTTTTTTCACTCAATCATTAGCAGTTTGTGCCTTGTATTACCATGCACTTCAAGGGGTACTGAAAGTTCCTTTAGAACACACGTCTGAGGTTTCAGTAGATTCACTTCCCCCATTAGAATTCAAGGATTTACCATCTTTTGTTTACGAGACAGCAACTTATCCTGGTATTGCAGAAATCGTTCAAAGCCAGTTCTCAAACATTGATGAACCGAGTTCACTCTTATGGAACACGTATAGTGGGCTCGAAAATGAGGTAAGTCGCAAAATGTTTTGCATTATATACTTCCTTTACGAGTTCATGTATCAGTAGGTTACAATCAGACACCATGATCTGCACCCCGACTCAGTATAGCACACACAATAGTATCGTAATTAAACAGAGTAGTGAAATTCCAAGATGGTATCATAATTTCATGCTATATATGTCAATTTTAGGGTCTAAGGCTGAAAACATAAGCCTTACATTTGATTTCGAAGGTTTAGTGTTAGTTATCCAAAACAATGTCAATTAATCTTTGCAGCTATCAACTAATTAAAGTGCTTAAAAATGACCAAAGAGCAAAATATAGCTAGAGGGTGATAACGATGTTTCCTTGGACCAGGTAGGGTAAATAGATATAAGGCTCCATTTCATTGGTGTGCACTCAATGTTCTTATCTGTATAATGAGTTTGGATTTTGGTTCAACTTGCACCACGTGTTGATGAGTTAGAAGATAGACTTTTATCTCACGACAAATTATCACGAGCAAGTAGCAAACAGCAAAAATGACTTGTTATGTGCAACAATATTTATAATACAATCGCGTTGATTCATACTGTGGTTTTGACAAAACAATTAAATGTATTATATTGATTGCAATTTATAGTTGCGATACTGATTGTTTTTACTGTAAGATATATCCATGGTATTTATAATTGAGCCGCATCATCTGCAATTATTCTAAAAAAACAAATAGAAAGTTGCTGATGATTAAAAAGTGCTCTTAAGATTTTTGAGCATTGATAAAGAACTTTGACATGGTTTATTTGTTATTACTTTCCAACTCTTATAGTACTTTGTATTCAATTCTTGCTATTTGCTATCAGGTAGAGAAGTGGATGGCGAGCAAATGGCCTGTGAAGCCAATAGGACCAACAATTCCCTCGATGTACTTAGACAAGAGATTGGAGGAAGACAAAGACTATGACCTCAGCCTTTTCAAGCCCAGTTCTGAGAAATGCATGACCTGGCTAGACTCCAAGCAACCACGCTCTGTCGTTTATGTTTCATTCGGTAGCTTAGCTGTTCTAGGAGATGACCAAATGGCAGAACTTGCATGGGGTCTAGAAAAAAGCAACTGCAACTTCCTATGGGTCGTAAGGGAATTAGAAATGAAGAAGCTTCCAACCAACTTCGTAGAACAGACATCATCAGACAAGGGTTTAGTCGTTACATGGAGTCCTCAGCTTCAAGTCTTGGCTCACAAGTCAGTGGGCTGCTTCTTTACTCATTGTGGTTGGAACTCAACGCTTGAAGCTCTGAGCTTGGGGGTTCCAATGGTGGCGATGCCTCAATGGACTGACCAACCCACCAATGCCAAGTTTGTGACCGATATATGGCATGTAGGTGTTAGAGTGGGGGTAGATGAAAATGGGATTGTTCCTAAAGAAGAAATAGATCGATGTATAAAGCAAGTCATGGAAGGAGAAGGATCGAATGAATTCAGAAGGAACTCGGAGAAATTGAACGAAATGGCGAGAAATGCACTAGATGAAGGTGGGAGCTCTGACAAGAACATCGACGAATTTATATCCAGCTTGCATGCAACTCCAAAGCCATATATTAAATAGCATGTGTGAATCGAATCTCCTGTATTATATGCATATCCTTGCTCCGAGTTTAATCTCTGGTGCTTCCTACTACGTTGTAGCAAGACTTGCATACTCACCAAAGGGATCGGTGGTCTAGTTTAGATGGAGATCTAAAAATTTATTCGCTGGAGGAAAATTTAGCTCATTTGAAGCAATGTTATAAATATTTTAAGTGGTTTCTGTATCGAACTTGGTTTTGATAAAATATAATATTGATACGATTAATATCGGATAATGTTTTTGGTAACTTTTTAAAATTATAAAATAGTTCATGAATTAAATTTAAAGTATAAAATAGTCAATAATATATTATGTTATTAAATTTTAATTCCATATCAACCATATTTCTAAAAATCATAATAATTTAAATTTAAAGTAACAACTATCTATTTATTTTATTAATATAAAATTTCTTATATTTTACATATAAATAATGACCATAATTAATATAAGAAAAATATCATTTAACTATCATACATATAAAACTAAAAATAATGAAAAATGCTTAAAATATTACAATTTACATGAAAAAGAATCAATTACATGAAAATATTATCTAGTAAGTCTAATACATGTCCATGACTCTATAAGCATTACAATATATAAGAGTTCGTATTGAAGAATATAACTAATTAAAAATGAAATCTGAAATAAAAACACTCATAATTAAAAGTTTTATATTTATATTGCATATATAAAATTTAACATATAAATCAAATATAAGTGAAATTAAAAGAAATGAGAAGAAATGGAAAACCTGAAACTTCATTTAGAGGAATATCCGCTAAAATCACATTGACCTTAATTTTTATTTGGTACAAATTCTTCATTATGGACATCGTTTAAATTCACTGCACCAATGTCATGTCAATACTTTCTTATTTCCGATTGTCTTCCAAATTACTCTCATTTATCATACTTGGTTTCTTATAAACCCAATTTTCTAAAAAATTGAAATGGTCAAGGTAAACTAGATTTATAGAACTAATTGTTTTATTAAGAGTCTTAGTAAACAAATAAAATAAAATTATTAAGAAATTATATTTAACTTAATAATGATAATAACATAACTTTCCCAAAACTTTAAGTTGTATAAAATAAAGGCCAAATCGTTTAATTTTTTGTGTTTCAATCTATTTATTTTCTTAGAATGAATGAATTCAAATATGCTCTAATTCTTTTCATGCCCTATTACACTTATACATTAACTTAGTATTTGAATTGCAAATCTTTGTAATTTTAAAACATCATTAGAATTGGTCTCATTAAGCAACTATAAGATAATAAAAGTAACCTTATAAATAAAATAAAGTGATGATTAATTTCCAACAATAACAAAAGTTAAGAAATATATAATTAGATTAAGTTCTCTTTGACGAAATGCAATAGATATCCCAAAATCACCAAACACATCTTTGTATAACTCTATTTGTAAGCTAAATAGTTCTTGTATCTTCTTAGGTGAAACAATTTTTTTGATAGTTAATAACATTCTCATATTAACTTTAGATTTTTTATATATGAAACTTAGTCTAAAATAGATACCAGGATTTAAAAATGCCTTAATTGTAAACAATAGAGAGTAAAGTTGTCTTTTTCATCTTTCGTTAATGACTGTAAAATAAGGTGTATACAAACAACACATATTTTTCATAGTAGCCTTAATTGTTTCCTTCACCCTCTCCATGACATCATAAAAGTAACTCATTGTTGCTTTCTTGTCACTATTAATCAGACCAAGTACTCTCACCAAAGCCTCACAAATTTGAATAAAAATTTGACATTGAGATTAAAATTCATGATCTTCAAATATAATATTCTAGAAACATCTATTTCAACAACAAATCTAACATACTGAGATGCAACTTATTTATCACATGTAAACATTTATCTTAACTTCTTCTTTATTAGAATAAAACACTAAAATAATAAGAAATTAGTCGCAAATCTTGTAATAGCAAGATGACCCAGATTCTTATTATTTGTAAAACCCTTTCTTATCAAATTCAGGACCAATATATGATTATAAAAGAATTTGGTTAAATTTCTTGCTTTCTACATAGTTTCATCAATGATAAGAAAATATCCAGGATCTCTTATATTTTCCAACATTAAGTTAATAAAATTAGCAACATAAGGAGACCAATAAAAAGGACTATACTTGCTTTGCAACCCTTTTTCATTTGTTTTATAAGCATAATCATTGTCAGTCATGATCTGTACAACATGTTTAGGCATAACTTCATTCATAACTTCTTTAAATATTTGAAATAGGGTATTAATATTTATAACAAGACTAGAGGCATCAATGGACTTCAAAAACATCATCTTATTAACAGAATAAACAAAAAATTGTTAATAGCTCTTGTCTTCTATTTTTCCAACTATCACATATGATTGAACATTCATAAGTTGACCATATTATTATTCTTTTATCCAAATAACTTTTTATTTCACAAACATAATTGCTTAGAAGATTACCTTTGTAGTTATCAATTGAGGGAGCTTTATACTTTGGATCGTAAAAGGTAATGTCATCCAACATAGGTTGGTAATAATAAGATTTAGTAATATTAAATGATACACTAGTATTATACCATCACCTAGCCATTGTCATATCCATATTATGAGATGATTCTTTATATTGTAAAGTATTACAAATTAAAAATTCTAGCTTGAGGAGTTCTTTATGATGCAAAAAAGTTAGACACATGTCTTCTTCTTTTCATCACATCAAGTGTAATAATCTTTTCTTATTGGATAGGAACGCTACCTTCAACATACCCGGCATCATCTTGACCATCACAAAAAGAACTTTCACTACCAATTTCATAGTTCAGTTTTTGTCATGTCTTTCTCATGTTGATACTCTTCGAGCAAAATTTTCATTTTTTATTTCACGTCATGACTAATTTTCTTATAAGACTCCACATCACCTTTGATCCCAACTAAATGCTTTTTAAATATAGAGATTCCCTTACCTTTTGAATATTGGTTGCAATACAAAAAAAAAAGTACGATTCTTCATTCCAGGAATATATATAGTATGAACCTAAGCTGGATCATCGAATCTTCATAAACTTAAAGAAGTTGAATTATCATGATTACTTAAACTTCTTTCTATTTATCTATAAAATATATAAAGACATATGTCAAAGTTAAATTAACAATTTCATATCAAAAAATTATTACATATGAAAGTTAATTTACTTATTGCATATTAAATATGGTTAATAAATTTAAAGCTTCTCAATGACATGTTTATTAACTTATAACAAGTCAAGTGCAACTAATAGATGAAGTAACATTATCTTATCTTGGAAACTTATGATATATGTTAAGTAATTCACTTATATATAATTCTTACTTATTGGTTTAGAAATAAAATATAATACATTAATCTAATTTGTTTTTCCTTTTGTAATTCTTAACCTCAAGTAATTAAATATATTGTATATGAAAACTCAAAATCACTAAAATTGTATACTTACTCAAAAATATTTTTCAAACTTTGGACAATTGAATATAGTAGGTAAAGTTTTCAATAAATTTATAAATATTGTATTATCAAGCAATTGGTTTGTAAATAAAATTTTTGTACTATATGGTATTCCAAAAGACAAATTTCAATATGAATGAATTTTAAAGTTCAAAATGCCATTAACTATTCCAAAGCAACGTAAAAAATAAGGTCTTTTATATCTTTCATAATTCAATTCCATAAAACACAAACAAATAATTAATATAATTATATAAACAAACATTATATATAGCCATCAACAAGTCATTAGTCATTATGTAGACAACGTAACAAATATTATATAATATTAATCATTAATTCTCTGTAGAGAGTACAACTAAACAAGTGACAAACCAGGTGGAGTAAGGAGTCAACAACGTTGTGACAGAGTTTAGAGTTGAGAGTGGCAGAGCTGAAGCGTGTGACTCCTTAGCCAGAGCTAGCGACGATGATAAAGTTGGAGGTAAGGCTGGAGCACGAGTTAGTAATAGAAGGATGATGATGGATGATGAAAGAGAGCAACCCTGAGAGCTGGAGACAACGACACAAATGAATGACACCTACTGTGTTAAGAGCTAAGAATGGGAGAGGCATTGGCTGAGAAATGAGAGTGAAAGGGAAAGGGAAAGGGAGTCAACAACTACTCTAGTGCTAGGCTACATCGTTATGTTATTGCTTAGAGTTAGAGTTAATAGATTTAAGCTTTTGCTTTTCACAAATTGGTCCTATAAATTTTTAATTTTCAATTCTATCTGGTACTATACTAATATTTTGAATACCGACTAGTATCGTGAATTAGTATAGTGCTATAGATTACTATATCATTTTCATCCCGGCTAATATGGTATGGTAATCTATTCTTATTGTGAAGTAATATTATTAACCTCAAATTTTTAATGAAAAATAAAAAAATATAGTAAAAAATAAATAATAAATCGATATCATGAAAAAATGAAATAAAATGATACGTTAAGATTAACAATCAATGAACAAAGAATTAAAATAAATTAAAGTGTATAATTGAGAAATATTCATCCATTGAGATTGATAAAAATTAGATGGAGATAGTAGAACAAAATTTGATGGAAAAGAGGGAAAAAAAATGTTTTCTAAGGTAATTGGATGGTTTGACGACAGAGGTCGAAAGGATTTGTGAGTTTTTGCATACTAAGGAAATTCCATTATTGGAAAGAGGAGAGGGATTGTGGCAGAGGGAAGAGGAGAGATCAACTGAATTTCTTTGGTAGGCCGAGAGAAAAAGTCTACAAGGATATTGTTATGACCTTTGACATGACAAATGGTGAATTTATAGTGTGAGAACCATTCTTGTCATTAAAGCAATTGGTTGTCTGGTAGGGTTTTCTTACCACGCTGGCTACCCTTGGTCAAAGGGCTCGGGAATACCAGATCTCATGCTCAAGTATGCCGACCGAGACATATAAGCCCTTTCCCTCTGCAGGCACCAAATCTTAAGGCTTGCCTCTTAGGAATCTTACACTTCCAATCTCCCCCCGCTTTAACGACCTCAAATAGGATTTATAGTCTAGGACTTTCTGATACACAAGATCCTCATGAAGAGGAAAGTGTAGAGCATATTTATCTTTCTGTATGACCAAGCATAGACGGAGCTACGTGGGGGCCCATCATGCATTGGGCCCCCCAACATTTAAAAAAATTAAATATTTTTATTTTAATATATATATATATATAAGGACGGAATTATTTGGAGTCCATTAGTACATTGGGCCCCTCAAGATTTTAAAAAATTAAATATTTGGACCCTCCTATCTTAAACTTCTGGCTCCGTCACTGTGACCAAGATTACATTATTCAAGAATCAAGCGTTCAAGAAAGGGAGAACTTAGAGAGAAGCCATAGAAAGAAACCACATTATATTTTTGATTGATCAAACTCTTATGTTTGATTACAATCCATTCTCTTAGGTTTTTCCAGTTTGATTACAACGAAAGAGAAGCCTTGCTTTTATAGACTAAGCAAGGGAACAAAAACAAACAACTTCAAGGAAAATATTCCTTAGGTAAAATCATTCCCATAAATTTTAAAAAGCAAATAGTAAAAAGTAGGAAACACATGGATTCCAAGTATTCCTAAGAGATAAGAGAGAATCTTTAAAGAAGATGTGAACACTAAAGATTTTCTTAAAAGATAAGAACAAATAACTTAAAGAGGAGCAGAGAGAGATTGTGGGCCACTGCTGTCATTGTCAAAATCATCTGTTAGCTCTAAGTCATCATCAAGTTGTTCCATGGTTTGGATAAATTAGGCAATGTCTATCTTAGTCCAAAATGGAGGTCATACGCTTAGAGCATTTTGAAATGGGCCAGAAAATAAAGTGGGTTTATTAGAAGAACTAGATGGTGCAATACTTTCTTCAGGAGGATATGAAACCTCTCCAGCCATAATGTTAAATCCAATAAAGGTAAACTGGTCCATTGTAAGTCCAATATCTAAAAGAAGGAGATATAGGCTCTGGAAGAGTAAAATCTCCTGGATAAGGATCTGGAGAGGTATGTATCGGAGATGAAATTGTTTGAGGATACTAATTGAGATGATCCAGGAAGGAATACAATTTTGTTATTAGTTGAGTATGATTGGTAGGCCAATCAATAGTGGTACATTACTATTAGACATGATTCAGAGTGTAGCGATAACCAGATGTGGCTAAGCAAATAGGGGCAATGGATGATGAAGATTACATAGGCCTTGTGGTATGTAAAGGGAGTATCCCATGACTAGTATTGATTCAAAATTTGAGACATTTTAATACTCCATTTTGACAGAGGTTGGAGCCATTCAAGGAAGGTCTAAAGAAGAGACTTGGCCTTCGAAGGATTAGAGAGATGTCTGTAAACATAGAGAGGAGAAAGAGAAATTAGACAAACATATTAGGCAGATATGGTGTGGCAGATTAAAAATAGGATGCCACAATGCTGGTTTAGAAAGAGTGTCGTAAGGATGATACATAACATGATATGGTGTGGCAGATTCAAAATAGGAAGGATGAGGAGGAATATTGAGATTGATAAGGATTAGATGGAGATAGTAGAACAAACTCTGATGGAGAAGAAAAAAAATTCTTCTAAGGTAGTTAAAGGGTTTAGCGACAGAGAAGGAAAGAATTTGTGAGTTTTTGCATACTAAGAAAATTCCATAATTGGAAAGAGCAGAGACATTGTGGTAGAGAGAAGAGGAGAGATTAACTGAATTTCTTTGGAAAGTTAAGAGAGGAAGTCTGCAAGGTTATTGTGATGACCTTTGATATGGCAAATGGTTTTTATGGCATGAAAACCATTCTTTCCATTGAAGCAATTGGCTATTTAGTAAGGTCTTTTTTGTCTCAAGAATTTTAGGAAAAGTAATGTATCCATTTCGATAATAAAGTGAAATAAGCTAAGGTGGAAAATGAACTTTTCGATTCCTTTTTTGATCACCAATATCTCTTTATAATTCACATGATAATACTTTCCTAATTTTTTTAAAATGTCCATTTGCATGATCACAATAATGGCACTTTTTGTCAAATTCTTTAATGAGAATAACACCCCAATAATAGTTACTTTTGTCTATCTGCAAAATGCATTGGTCTTTATCAGGAATCTTCAAAGCTAGTGGATGTTGACAGGTTTGCTTTAAATATGTATGACTCTAGTTTGCTCTTTTCCCTACGGTGGTGAATTCTTCTGTAGCAACTTTGACAGAGAAGATATATCATTAGCCATATGACGGATTAAATCTCTGATATAGTTGACAATTCCACGG
>JAOSBK010000005.1:7889094-7902880 GCA_027568895.1 Erythroxylum shatona | reverse complement strand
AACATGCCGAGACTAGTTTACACACTCATAACCCGTCCCAAATTACTATTTTACCCTTCCCATCGGTGATGGGATGTCAAAACTATGAACAGCATTAAGCTTTACTCCAAACCTTCTTGGATGTTACGAAGTAATATGGGATTATGCTCTTAATAAAAAAGAGCCATATCAGGACAAACTAGATAGAATTTTTGGTATGCATTTCTATAATGGATTCTACTAGTCTAGACCATATATTACCAGTGAACTCTTGCATTTTCCTTATGATAACCTCATAACAAAATAGGTTCAAAAATTCCTTGGAATTGTTAATCAGATTAGAGATTTCATCCCTCACGTGGTTGGTTATATATTGTCCCTATCAAAATTGCTACAGAATAATCTAAAACCATGGCAAATCCATACAAAATATAAAGTCAGCCCTGTTAACTTTAGCCAACTTTAAAGATTCCTGAAAAAAAAGTCTCTGCATTCTGCAGATAGATGCAAGTGACAATTACTACGGTGCTATTCTCATTGAAAAAATTGACGAAAAGGGCCATTATTGTGATCATACAAGTGGACAGTTTAAAGAATCAAAAAAGCACTATATTGTCAGCTATAAAAATATATTGATGGTCAAAAGAGGAATTGAAAAGTTCAATTCCCACCTCAACCCATATCACTTTATCATCAAAATGGATAACACAACTTTTCCTAAGATTCTTGAGCCAAAGAAGAAAACCTACTAGATAGCCAACTACTTTGATGACAAGAATGGTTCTCACACATAAATTCACTATTTGCCATATCAAAGGCCATCACAATATCCTTGCAGACTTTCTCTCTTGACCTACTAAATAAGTTCAATTTATCTCTCCTCTTCTCTCTACCACCAACCCTCTCCTCCTTCCACTCATAAAATTCCCTCAAATGCTAAAATAAAGAAATCATTTCCTCCTCTATCTCCTAACCTTCCAAATACCTTTAAAAAAGTTTTTTTTTCTCTTCTTCATCAGAGTATGTTCTGTTATCTTCATCTCAATCTTATCAATCTCAATATTCCTCCTTACCTTTCCCATTTTAATTCCTCTGCACCATATCATGTCATGTATCACATTTATGATATTCCTTCTAAACCAACATTGTGGCATCTATAGGCCTTATCTGCCCAATATGCTTATCCAATCTCTCTTTCTCTTCTCCATATTTACAAACATCTCTTTGACCCTATCAATGCCAAATCCCTCCTTTGGACTTTCCTCGAATGGTTTTAACCTCTGTTAAAATGATGTATTCAGATGTCTCAACTCTTGAACTAATATCATTTATAGGATACTCCCTTGATAGATTACAAGGCCTATACAATCTTCATCATCCATCATCCTTATTGCTTAACCACCTCTGGTTATCTATACACTCTAAATAATTTTCAATATTGGCATACAACTATTGATTGGCCTATTAATCATACTCAACAGATGACAGAGTTGCATTCCTTCCTGGATCGTCTCAAACATTTTCATCTCTGACATATACTTCTCAAGGTCTCTATCCAGGTGATTTTTCTATTCCAGAACCTATATCTCCTTACGGTAGATATTGGACTTCAATGGACCAGTTTAACTTTAATGCATTTAAAATTATGGTTGGAGAGTTGCCATATCCTTCCAAAGAAAGTATTGCACCATCCAAGCCTTCCAGTAAGCCTACTCTCTTTTCTGGCCTATTTAAAAATGGTCTAAGCCTACAACCCCAAAGTTAGACTGATATAGACATTGCTCAATTCATCCACACAATGGACCAACTTGATAATGACATGGAGCTGACAGATGATGATTTTGGCAATGACAGTCGTGGCCTACATTCTCTCTTCGCTCCACTTTAAGTTATTTGTTTTTATCTTGTAAAAGAATCTTTGAGGCCCACACCTTCTTTAAAGATTCTTTCTTAAACATTCTCTTTTTTTTAAGTTGTAAGAATGATTGTACCTAAGAAATATTTTCCTTAAAGTAGCTTTCTTTATTCCCTTGCTTAGTCTATAAAAGCAAGGCTTATTTATCATTGTAATCAAATGAACGGTTTTAGAGGTTGAAAGACTTTGTTGAGATGCTTGAAATTAATAGAAAATATTATGTGTTTTCATCATATGTCTTCCCCGTAAGTTCTCCCTCTCCTGAAAGCTTAAATCTTGAATAATGTAATGTTGGTCATATAGAAAGACAAGTATGTTCTACACTTGCCTCTTTATCAGGATCCTGTGTATCAGAAAGTTTTAGACCGTAGATCTTACTTGAGGTCATTAAACGTGGAGAAGTTAGCAATGTAAGGTTCCTAGAAAGCAAGCCTTGAGATTTTGTTTCAGCAGAGAGAAAGGGCTTATGTGTCAAAGGGCTAGGGGAATACTAGATCTTATGCTTAGGAACAGTTCTTCCATCGAAGATCAGGGAAAACAAAACAAGATTAGAGTGTAATTTCCAGGTATGTTGGTCAAGATACACAAGCCCTTTCTCTATGCGGGCACAAACTCTTAAGGCTTGCCTCTTAGAAACCTTACACCGCCAATCTCTCCCTATTTTAGCATCCTCAAATAGGATCTACAGTATAAGATTTTCTTATATATGGGATCCTTATGAATAAGCAAGTGTAGGGCATGCTTGTCTTTCTGTATAACCAAGACTACATTATTCAAGAATCAAGTTTTTAAGAGAGGAAGAACTTAGGGATAAGTCATATGATGAAAAACACGTTATTTTCTATTAATCAAGTGTATGAGTACAACGAAAGAGAAACCTTGCTTTTATAGACTAAGCAAGAGAATAAAGATAAACAATTTTAAGGAAAAGATTCCTTAGGTACAATCATTCAGATAACTTTTAAAAAGTAAATAGTAAAAAGTAGAAAGCACATAGGTCCCAAATATTCTTAAGGTATAGGAAAGAATCTTTAAAGAGGATGTGGACCCTAAAGATTCTTTTACGAGATAAGAACGAATAAATTAAATTGGAGCAGAGAGCGAATATGGGTCATCATTGTCATTGTTAGAATCATCATCTGTCAGCTTCATGTCCTTATCAAGTTGTTCCAATGTGTGGATGAATTGGGCAATGTCTGTCTAAGTCCAAGTTAGAGGTCATAGGCTTAGACCATTTTTAAATGGACCAAAAAAAAGAGTAGGATTACTATAAGGCTTGGATGGTGCAGTACTTTCTTTGGAAGGATATGACAACTCTCCAACCATAATGTTAAATCCAGTAAAGTTAAATTAGTCCATTGAAGTCCAATATCCAACGGAAGGAGACATACGTTCTGGAATAGCAAAATTGCCTAGATAGAAACCCTAAGAAGTATATGTCGGAGATGAAAATGTTCAAGAATAACAGTTAAGACGATCCAGGAAGGAATGCACCTTTGTCATCTGTTGAGTATGATTGGTAGGCCAATCAACAATGGTATGCCAATACTGAACATGATTTAAAGTGTATAGATAACCAAAGGTGGTTAAGCAGTAGGGACGATGGATGATGAAGATCCATGGGCCTTGCGATCTATCAAGGGAGTATCCCATAAATGATATTGATTCAAGATTTAAGACATTTGAATACACCTTTTTGGCATAGGTTGGAACCATTCAAGGAAAGTTCACATGAGGGATTTGGCATTGGTAGGATTAGAGAGATGTCTATAAAAAAAAAAGAGGAGAAAGAGAGACTAGATAAGCATATTAGGCAGATAAGGCCCATAAATGCCATAATGTTGGTTCAGAAAGAGTATCATAAAGATGATACATGACATGATATGGTGTAGCATAATCAAACTGGGAAGGATGAGCAGGAATATTGAGATTGGTAAGAGTGAGATGAAGATAATAGAACAGATTCTGATGAAGAAAAGAAAAAATATCTTCTAAGGTATTTGGAGGGTTAGGAGACAGAGTAGGAAAAGATTTTTTTATTTTGGCAGTAGTAGGTAAGTCAGCCATAGAAAGAAGCAGAGGGATATGGTTAAAGGAAGTGATTAAACTGAAAGGAAGAGATAGGAAATTGGCTAAGATGTTACCTTTAGTAAGGTGAATGGTGAATTTATAGCGTGAAATCCTTTTGGTAAGAGTAGCATTCCAATATTGTATGATGGGTTGGCCTTTGTCAAGAATCTTCAAAGTTGGCAGATATTGACAGGCTTGTTTTAGATGTTGTATGGCTCTAGTTTGCTCTTTTCCCTAAAGTGGTGGATTCTATAACAACTTTGATAGGGATGATGTATAATTAGCCACGTGAGGGGTGAAATCTCTAATATAATTAATAATTCCAAGGAATTGTTATATCTATTTGGATGTGAGATTATCATCACGAAAATGCAATAATTCATTAACAATATATGGGCTAGGCAAATAAAATCTGGTATGGAAATGCATACACAAAAATTATATTTGAGCTGTCTAAATATGGCTCTTTATTGTTGAGAACATAATCCCATATTGCTTCGTGAGATCCAAGAAGGTTTGCAGTAAAGCCTGATGTTCTTTATGGTTTTAGAGTACAACAAGCTGTCATCAATGTAGATTAAAGCACTATAGAGAATGGGCTCATAAATCTTCGTCATATCCCATTGAAGTAGTGAAGGAGCAACCTTAAGTGCAAATGGCATAACGGTCCATTGATATTGGTTGTTCACAATGTAAAAGGCTATCTTGTATCTATCTTGAGGCTCAATTCCAAGTTGCCAAATCTTGTTTTGGTATCAAACTTGGAGAAGATGGTAGCTTCCTTAAGAAATAGTACCTGGGTACTAATCTTCGATAATGGAAATTTATCATCTTATAGGAAAGCATTTAGATGTTTATAGTTAATGAATAACCTATTTTTTCTTCACTTTTGATCAAACCTTATGTTGAAATAAAAACCTTGATGAGCCTAATCTGATTTGGTGGGCTCAATAAGTCCTTGCTAAAGAAGGATAGCACATTCTTCCTGTGTTAGTTTCAAATCATCAAGATTTATACATGGATGATTAACCTTAGTAGGATTGATATCTTCATTCTTCTTAAAAGGAAGATGAATGAAGAAATCAAAATACTTCCATAGAGGGTTGGGATGAGAAAGCTATGCATAGGACTCAAGACTGAGTCCAAAAACTGATCTCTCAAGGCTTCATACGATGGTGGTATTTAAGCAAGCTCAAATACATTCCTGATGTCAATGCAAGAGCTGAAATTGGCACGACATCTAATTCCTGTAGGTAGAATCTGTAATGGAGATGCCTAACAATAGCATCCATTCCAATAAGAATATCTGGGCCAAGTAGATTATTGCCAAAAACTTTGGTTCATACCACACAATTAGGGAAGAAACGAATCCCCATTTTCCTTTTTGTAATAAGCCTGATCTTGAAAGTATTTCCATCGGCAGCAATGAAATACTCATCATGGGAACTCCATACTTCTGGAGGTAGAATGCTGGGCTTCATAATAGTTTTGCTAGATCCAATATCCATGTATTCAGTAGCTTTAATGGGCCAATCATACTTATCTTAGAACAGTAACTGGATGTGAACATAGAGATGAGGAATAGGCTTGGGGACAAGCTTGAGATACAATTGTTGTTATTTTAAAATGTAGAGAATATCTTCCACATAATTGAAGATGTCATCTTTAGAAATGTAGATATTAGAAAAGTCATTATCCTCATCAGAGGAATCAAGGGGAATAGCAAACTTGGTGTCTTTATCTTCCCAGGATTGTTCTTCGATAAAGTCTTTAATGTTTCCTCGATCATTATCGATCAACAAAATAGCTTCAATGGAAACCAAGAGTTTGATAACCCTTTTTGTCTTATGAGGACATTGACAAGCAAAATGTCCTAATTTGCCACAAAGAAAACATTAGTCTGGTGGTTTTCCTTGAAGATTTCTCCTTTTGAACAAGTAGACAAAATGTCAGTGTTTCTTTCTTCTAAAGGGCTTGTAACCTTCCTTTGGAGACATATGGGATCTGTGTAACTTCGTGTAGGAGAAATTCCTATGATGATGTTTCTTCTTTATATGGCAATCACAGTTTTTTTTCTCCTTATAGTTAATCATCAAATATGGCTTTCTGTATGCTTTCTTTAACAAAGGACCACCTTTAATCATGTTCTTAAAGAACAATTATTGATCACATAGCTTATCTAAATAAGCTAAGACGAGCTGATAGATTTCTCCAAGAGATATATCTTTATATCTCTTCAAAGTACAAAAATAGTCTTTTGTAACTCAGATTGTAATTCTTCTAGAAGAGAGGAAATGAATGTATAACAGAAAGTAACATTGTTGAAACTATTGAGCAGATAATATTGTTCCGTCATACGCTGGAAATGTTGCTGTAGGTCTCTTCGATCTAGATTACAATACTTCATATCGAAGTATTCTTGTCTAACCTATTTGTTAATGATTTAAAAGTCACAAATGAACTCTTCATGAAGTAATCCAGCAGATGTAACTTGTACAAATTGAAGTATGCAATATTCATCAAGACTTTGCCACCATTCTCATAATGAACCAGTAAAATAAGAAGTAAACTCAGACCAAGCACTGAATTCATGGAGACGCTCTCTCCATTTTCTAAGTGGAAGATCATCAAATGTAAACTAGGGAGTTGAAGTAAGTTTGGTTAGTGGTGGTGGTGGTAAAAGTCTAAAGGGTTCAGTTCTTATGGACTCAGCTTCACTGATCTCGGACTCAACTTCTGTAGGTTGAGGCATGGTTATCATGACTTGATCTAGATCTGTCAAGTTAGAAAATTGTGCAAATTCATCTGAAGATGGTTAAGACACTTCAGATGGACACTTCAGATGGTTCAACTATTGCAGATGATTGCTCAGATATGCTAGAATGCTCAGAGGGGCATTCTTCATCAGGTACCTCAGGAATAGATGCTGAGACTAGGTCTATACATTCTTCTTCAGTTATTCTCAGGAATAGATGTTGGTGCAAGAGTTACTATGAAATTTTTTTGAGGAACTTTATCTTTCCCAGTAGAGTGGGAAGGATGTGGTTTTGCTGGAGAAGAAGTTGGAATGTGGATCTTTAAGGCTTTATTCCATGGATCAGCTAGTTTAGGGTATGGTCAGTAGGTTTAGTGTATAAAGGTGATGGCTCAGGGGGTTTTTTAGGTTTAGGTTTTAATTTCGTCAATTTGGGTTTAGTGGTGGTAGGATGAACATACTTTCTGATCAAAGGATAGTTGAACTTGAACTTTTTATAGTCAACTTCTTCGGGTTATATAGGTGGAGAATATATTGGTGGGATAAGATAGGTCAGTGAAGGATAGGTCAATTGGTTAACTAGAAAGGATATAAGATAAGCTCCATCAATAGTCTTAGACTATTCTTTTCACATATCAACTTCCATTTGTTGAAGATCTCTTTCACTTTTTTGAGTTGTTGCTCCTTCGTGGTGAAATCAGGGCCAAAATATTGAGTATCAATATAATGTTAAAGAGTCGCATCAAGTTGGGCCATTGGATCTTTGTAAGATTTGTATAGTTTCTGGATAGTGTTTATTGAGTCAAACCATCTAGTTTGGAATCAATCGATCGAAGGACTTTGTTATAGGCCAAAGCATTATAAGGCTGCCAAATGAGAGTTTCATCGACAGGATTTGAAAGCATTGTTCCAGAGGCACGAAAATAAACATAGTAAAATGTTAAGGTTTAACTTGTATTTAGCTGCAAATAATAGGGTTATTTTCGCCCTATTTACTTTATACTTAAGTACTTAAACAAGGTTAATTTATATTTATGTTAACTTTAACCATTAATTATACCATATTGTCTATAAGTTTTTCTAAATATTTTCCAAACAAAGTTTTCTTGGTAAATTAACAATGCTACCTCAATATAGTTGCAAAATTATTATAATAGTTTAAGTTTTGATTTATTCAAGTCAATAAAAAACATTGAATTCCTTATGAATAGTTTAAAAATTATACAACATCAATAACATTAATTAGTTAAAAATAGGGAAGACAGTGAGTCGATTTGGGTCGGGCTTTGGATAAAAAAAGGACGTAGGCCTAACCCTGCACCGATCAAGCTTTAGGACACAAGTCCAACGCCCAACCCAATCAAGTTAAATAGATCCAAAGCCGAACTGGGATCAGGCTAGCCTGACTTTTTATTTTCATTTTTTTGAAAAATTTAATAGAACTTTATTTAATTAAAATTTTAAAGTAATGAATTCAATTAATTGAAGTTAAAATTTTCAATTAATTAATAAAAATTGAGATTTTATAATAAATGTATATAAAGCGTATATATATAGATTAAATAAATAAGATGAAACCAAATTCATTAATTCTAGGAAATGAAAGAAAAAGATTATAATTAAAGTGATTGATTCAATTAATTGAAATTACAGATTTCAATTGATTAATAAAATTTGAGATTTTATAATAAATGACTATATAAAACATACATTTATTGATTAAATGAATAAGATGAAACCAAATCTATTGATGAAGGAGGACAGGATTATAGGAAATGAAGAAAAATATTATAATTAAAGTGATAAATTCAATTAATTGAAGTTACTAATTTTAATTGATTAATAAAAATTGAGATTTTATAATGAATGAATATTTAAAACATGTATATATTGATCAAATGAATAAGATGAAATCAAATTCATTAATTAAGGTGGATGGGATTATAGGAAATGAAAGGAAAAATTATAATTAAAATGATCAATTCAATTAATTAAAGTTACGAATTTCAATTGATTAATAAAAATTGAGATTTTATAATGAATTGATATATAAAACACACATATATTAATTAAATGAATAAAATGAAACCAAATTAATTAACAAAAGAAGATAGGCTTATAGAAATGAAAGAAAAAGATTATAACTAAAGTGATCAATTCAATTAATTGAAGTTAAGAATTTTAATTGATTAATAAAAATTGAGATTTTACAATGAATGAATTTATAGAACAAACATATATTTATTAAATGAATAAGATGAAACCAATTTTATTAATGAAAGAGGATAGGATTATAGAAAATGAAAGAAAAAGATTATAATTAAAGTGATCAATTCAATTAATTGAAGTTATGAATAAAATTCATAAATTGATGACATAATTTACAACAATGATTATCCAAATTTTTTTAAATGATACAATTTTAAAAAATAAAGATAAAATCATGAAATAATGTTCTAGCCTGGGAGTCTGGGAATGTGAGAGATTGAGAGTGGAGACAGGAGAGACTGAGAGAGCAGGTAATCATTACAATCAGGATTGTCAATATTTTGCATCACTTTTTTTGTATATAGAAACATTATATTTACTACTATAATATTAAAATTAAAGGAATATTAAGCACATGGTAATAATTAATAAATAATTAAATATACCTTTACTATCGAATATTTCACCAAAATAATGTCCAATTGATTGATTGGGTATGCATATGTGTCTGATTAGTCACGCCGACATCAGTACTTATGGTTGTATTAATATACAAACTAAAAAATAATATATGGATAGATAATATAAAAAATATGAAATTGATATATCAAAAAGAAAAGAATGTACCCTCAATATCTTCATCTTCTAACCAACTTCGGACACACTTAAGGGTTTTACAGTACGAGGCTAAATTCAATAATAACTCAACCACTAGTGTTAAAAGAAGACTCTAGAGCAACAGTAGATGATGGAATTGCTAATAAATCTCGTGCAATTACTTGCATGATCGTAAAATTATTTCTATAACTTTTCCATAACAATACATCGAACTGCACACCTTAAATTTCAATCAACAATCTTTCATCAAATATTTATCTAATTCCATCATATTGTACGAAGTCCTAGCCCTTTTTTCTTTCATAAATTTTGTAAGTGAAAGTAACAAATTGCTCTTAAAAGATGAGTCTGAACCTGAAATTGAAGCTAGTTTGGATATTTTGTTACTGAGAACAATTCAATCATATTATAAAATCAATGCAACTTAGTAGAAAGTTCTCTAGCCAACTCCTATTGGACTTTTATAAGCATAAAAGTTTATTAAGAATCTTTTTGTCTCACTCAAGTAAATATATTAACATATTGGATTATCGACTCCAACATCTTGAAAGTTGAGTTCCATCTAGTTGGTCAATATAAAACTAACTTCTTCATATCAAAACACATAATTGTAATGTAGTTTCTGCAAATTTCTCAACTCTTTTAGGTGTTACACTTCGATATACTACAATATTCTGAATGAAATACATTTCTTCCTTTACTATATTTGATCTATCTTTTATAATCAATTCATAATATATGTAAAAAATGCATAGGGAATGACCTTTTACCAACCAACAACTTCCTAACATGTATCTTGTTCTTCAACTTTTCAATCATAACATCATTTGTGCTACAATTGTCAACTATTATGGTGGACAATTCGATGTCAATATTATAATTTATCATAAAGTCTCCCAACACGATTGCTAACCTTTTGCTTGTATGTGGTATCAGTATAAAAGTGAACCTATCATGTATAAATATGACCAACATCAATCATAACATAATGAGAAAGTAAATGATAACAATATTAAATAATATAAATTACCTCAAAAGTTTATTATGTAGGATCTAGTCACTGTCAATATAATATGTTTTCACCACCATATAACCCTTCTTTTGGTTATCGACTGTCCACATTTTTATTGAAATGACAATCCGTCTTCTAATAGTAGACAATGTTCTTCAAATTTCTTTCTTCTTATCCTTGTATATTTTCATAATGTCCTTCTTGAACGTATTCCTAGTTGAAACCTTGAAGGTAGGTTGCAAAGAGTTGTAAAACATCCTAAATATTTTGATATCAACTATATACAGTGGATTTTCATTACCAGATACTATAAAAGTAATAAAAAATATTGATCTGTTACTATTATAAGATGTTGTAGACATTTCATTCTTCCTTCTCATAAGGTTAGAGGTCAAAAATGTTTGACCTCCTAATACCATCTTTTTTCTACTACATGAATCCATATGACTCTTTAAATGAGAGATTCTACCTTTTGAACTTTCATCCAACTTCTTTTGACAATACTTACATTGGATTTTTTGTACTCTATCCATTTATCTAGTCTTATTGAAGTGATTCCAAACTTCACTTTTTAATTGACTTAGAGTTGGACTTCTATTTTCACTTAGTAAGAGATTAAAAGTTTTCAATTATGTCTCTGATACTGGATTATAGCTCTCCACTAAAGGAATATGCTCATCAATATAAAACATTCAACATCTAAATATATGTGTTATTCATAATCATAATTAAGAATTCATAAACATGGGAGAGAAGAGGCGAACATAAATCATAATCATATATTTAAAGTTTGTCAATTATCACTTATTAGTGACATACACGACTGAGATTGTGTCAGGCAACACACACAAGCATGTACGTGTTTTTGTAGACTTACACAGTGACATTCATACCATTATGAGTTTTGTGGACTCATTGACTTACAAGATGTGTGTGTGACGGTGTAAGTTATGAAACTCATAGTGACTTAAACAGTCATGTACACATAAGTATATGAAAACATATCCTCGATGGCAACAATCATAGAAATTCTAGTATTTCACAAATTCAATCTTCAATCAAAATATTCAAAACTAGAATACAACGGAGGAACTTTACCTTGGTGGGTGGGAGGTCAAGAAGAAAAAAACTATATTGCGGGGAAGCAAGGCAATAGGGCAATGACGTAAAGGGACGGTTGAAGGGACAGCGAGGTGAAGAGGTCGTCGTGGTTGGAGGTTGAAGAGGTGGCGATTGTTGCGGCAAAGGGGCAATTAATGATTAAGTGAGTAAGGGTAGTTGGTGAGAGAGAGAGGGAGAGTGAAGTCTTGTGAAGAAAGTTTAGCCTAATGTAAAATGAAATCATTTTATTTTCTAACAAATGAAAGCATAATACGACATCGTTTACTTTGTCTTAGCAACGAAAGTGATAGTTAAAAATGGTATCATTTTAAAGCAAAATGACATCATGTTCAATTAGTATGTTGTTGGGCATAGGGCTTACCCATCCCTAGGCTTAATCAACCCCAACGTAACCCATTAACCTTGGGTCAGGCCTAAGCCAAAATGCCACCCCTAGTTAAAATCAATTAAATATTTTATAATTAACTAATTTTATTTATAAATTTAAACACCATTTATTTTATAAAATTAAATTATGTTTACATATGTTTAATTTTTTTAATGTTATTCACGCTTCATTATAATAATAAATTATCATTTTTTCCAAATTGTAGATTTAATTATCTCAAAAATATCATTTTGCTTCTAATAGGATAAAAGATGAAAATATTGTTATTTTTGCTCAAATTATCATCCTTCCATATTCCAAAATCAATCATCCCATTGTGTAAAATAACCTTTTTGTTGTTGTTAAAATTAAAATATTGTTTAATATTAATGAATAGGGTTGATTACCAAAAAATGCTCAAACTTTCATGAATTTTCAATTATAGCCCGAATTTTAAAAAGTAACAATAAAATGATCAAATTTTTATTTTTTTAATTCTAGCCCGACGTTAGTCTCACTATTATTTCTGCTAACATGGCACTGTCATGTGTTAATGACGACGTTGTTTTGACTAACTTAGATCTCTGTCTCTGTCAATTATCTATAAAATCCCTAACTAAAAATCCTAATTTATAACCTAAAATCCCCTAACGTTCACGTGAGAGTGATGTCGTGCGTGGGTGCTTCTTTTATCACAAAGTTAATTGCTCCATCAAACCAACAAACGTCGTTGAGTCAAAACTAAAAATTTCTCAAATTGTGACTTCCGTCGCTGGACTTCGTACAACACTAACTAAGGTAGGATTGCTTTTATTACTTTTTACCCTATTTGAATACCATTGTTTCTCTCAAATTTTTTAGTGAAGTTTCTTATTTGTATACTTTGGATACATTCTTTTTTTAAGTGGTACATGCTCAAAATGACTTAGTTATTATTGTTTCAGTAAGTGTGCTAAGTGTAAAGTATTATGAAAAAACTTTAGGAAATTTCTGAAGGTATGTTTTTGGTGCCCGAGTCAGTTCAAACATTTTTGTTTGTATTATTCTAATGTAGTATAGCCTTTTATGAATCTCCTTGCATATGAAAATATAGATGTATTATTCTGATGTAATCATACTAACCTTTTTCTATGATTATGCTATTTACGGCTTAGAAATTAAGATACGAAGTGTTAATGGTTGTATTATTATGATGTAATCATACCGACCTTTTATTTATCTCCTTACATTTGAAAATGTGGGTGAACTATATATGTTAAAAGAGTTAAGGAAGAAGTTTTTCTGTGTATATATAAGTTTAATGGTTTCTTTTATATTATATTGCTTTTAATTTTATTTTGTCAAATAAGTACTTATTAATTTTTTGTAGTATATTGCTTGCTATCATATTAGGCAACTTGTTAGTACAAAATGTAGCAAACGTTCATTTTGAAAGTGTTAAGTCCAAATGACTTTACTTAACATATGATTTTGATGTATAACAAAGAGAATTAATAAAAAGAAAAGCAAGACAGACGAAGTCAGACAGACGAAGTCAGGCAGACGCAGACGCTAAGAACAACAGACGCAATTAGCAAAGCAGACGCAGACGCAGACGCAATTAGCAAAGCAGACGCAGACGCTAAGAAAGATAGACGCAAATAGTAAAAGCAGACGCAGATGTGAATAGTAAAACAGACACAGAGACACAGACGATAAATATACAGACAAAGAAATTCAGTTGCGGAATTCATAAAAGAA
>JAOSBK010000005.1:7856770-7871426 GCA_027568895.1 Erythroxylum shatona | reverse complement strand
AATATAATAAATTGTTTTATTTTTATTTTTATTAATTATATTTTAATTAATTAATTAATTACGATATTTTAACTAATGAATGAATTATATTTTAATTACTTATATTGTAATTAATTAATTAATTATATTTTAATTAATTATAATTAAATTAATGAATAATATCATTTTAATTAATTATATTGTGAATAATTATATTTTAATTAATATTTAATTATATTTTAATTAATTAATAGTTAAAATATTTAAAAAAAAGAGTCGGAATGAGTTTTATTCCTCTACTAAATGAAGGGTACGGAGGATTCTTCAAAAGTGGGATATCAAACTATTACCCTTATAATGATAATCAACAACCTAGCATTCACTTTTCATTTCTTACCCATTATTCTCTTCCCAAACTCATCAACCAAGCACCCCCTAATATTATTGATCATGCCTACTGAGAATATATTAGAAAAAGGAAAGATACCTCGTACAAAATAACGCCAAAAGAATATGTATCCACAGATCTATCAAATATTTCATCTTTGAATATTTCTGGTGCCACATATATATCTACAAAACCAACAAAATCACATCATTATTTCAAATTAAGTCAAGAATCAAAGCAATGTTAGTTCTCTAAAGAAAATGTGATTTCATCAATTAAGGTATCAAGTATCAAATAAAAAGAATAAATTCCAGACAAATCATAATTATGTATTGGGCAAACAAAATTACGTTCTAGTTATATAAAACATTTCATAGGTTACAATTATTCTGGTACTAACTGGATGGAAATATCGTAAAAAAAAAACTGGATGGAAATAGTAACTTACTTGAAGGACAAATGGAAGTTCCTGGCACTAATCTAGCCTTGTCAGGTGAAATCTGTGACATCCTTATCAAGCCAAATCCAGACACCTTCGACTGACCACCACTATCCAGCAAAATATTTCTGGCACCTTACCGAAATTTCAATCATTAAAGACGTTCATTTTAACGATAAAAACACCAAAATATAATTCTCAACTATACATCAAATTAACAACTTCATTTAGGTGTCGTACTTTGGCTTTAAGTCACAATGGATGACTGGATCTGGTTTGCATTCGTGCAGATAATTCATACCCCTGATAGCAAGAGATCAAGCAATACAGTTCAAAACTAAAAGAACATGTGGAGAATAATTAAAGAAGTCTAAAAGAATACGAAATAATTATTCTTATTCTTTTATCTGTTTGTTGTTTTGACGTTTCTGTTCGACATCAATGGAAAGTATTGGGCTGTGATTGAAACTGAGAAAAACTTAGCTCAGACAAAAAGCAAGCGAAGTTATTCAGAAGTTTCACTTGCCTTGCAATATCAAGCGCAAATCTCAAAGATTTGGATGGTGACAGCCGCCCTTTCTTTTGAAGATAACTTGACAGGTCACCCTGATATCAGGAAATTCTCAGAGCAAAAATTAAAATATTCAATTGAGGACATGGAATGACTGTTACAAGTGTTAACACAATTTTCACATCAAAACAATAGTGAACCCAAGTATAGGACTATTAAAAACCAAATTCAAATCTGTGATGTGCACAATTTCATTTTATCACTTAGAGAAATTCCAAGCAAAACTCAGAAAATAAAGTTCATTCCAAAAAATGTATACGATCAAATTTTTAATTCATAGAAGGAAATAAATGAGAGAGATCAAGAGAGGCAGACTTGTTGCTTACTTTGGAATGATACTCTACAACAATCATCATTGGTACATTCTGGGTAACAGCTCCAACAAACTGAACCACATTAGGATGTCGAACCTTTTCTAGTAAGGTTAGCTCATGTTTGAAAGCATTTCTGTTATCAATTGAATCCAAAAAAACAAACAAAACAGATCATGTGGGGAATGTACTATCAACGTTTTGAAGTACAGGTACGAGTCAATTACTGCATTGCACTCCGAGCAAGAAGACAAAGAAGCTAGCCACAGAATAAGGCATGAAACTCATGTCTATCCGCTTCTAATAACATGTCAATAAAGTCAATCATTCACTACAAGGGCCATATACGCTTTTTTTTAATGTCAAAGGAAACCAAATCAATGGGAGAAAAAGACAAAGAAGATAAGTTGGACACATGCTATTGTTGCTTAAACCAATCAAGAGTTACAAGCTTATAGCAATCCACACAATTGTTTCAAGCATCAAGAAAATAATAAAGTAACAACTAAAGAGGAAGATAATCTCGAATTGGAATGCAGGAGGCACATGGACATGAACCATTATGAAATGCAGGGTCCTTCATGGACAAGTTTGTATTCCCTTAAAAACAGATTAAAAAATAATCTGAAAATGAAATGTTAAAGAAACCACATACATGCTTTCAACGTCCGAATAGCTGTCCTTATCGAGTATCTTTACAGAAACCTTGGTCCCATTCCATTTAGCCACTTGATATGATCCCTGTTCAGGAAAACATCACTTAGTGACTCAAAGGTCATAATAAAAGCCCAGCTGTAACTAGACCTGCTAAGATGTTTCCACGTCACAGATTAAAAAAAAAAACTGGTTGCTATCCCTAGATCATAATCAAATTAAGAACTTTATCAGATACAAATTCAATTAGAAATCCAAAGGGTAAAGAGCATGCCTTTGCGATACCGTCAGACTTCCGAACCTGAAGCTCTAACGGATTAAGTTCATATTCTGGAACTTCCCTAGGATTTGCAACACACATTGGGGTCTTTCTGGTTTTCTAAATCAACATATTTAAAAATATTTAAGCATCCATCTTCATATATTCATATCAAAAATTCAAAACCAAAAAGAAAAAAGATTTAACTTCTGCTTGAAGGAATAAAAAAGATTCCAAATCTGTACCGGCGCTTTGGCTCCTCGGGCCTTCAAGATATTGTAAACATCTACATTTCCATAATATTTGGCATCAGCACATGCCTGTACACATATTAACACCAAAATTGATTAAAAGAAATTGGGCAGAGAAAAGGTGACAAAATGAAATGAAGGAATTGACAATACCGTACTGCCCCAGCGATCACGAGCGTCGATATTAGCCTTCCGACTCAACAAAAGCTTAACGACCTCAACATGGCCCTCACAAGCGGCGATATGCAGAGCGGTCCTCCCGTCCAAATCAATGCTGTTGACATCAACCCCTTGGTTCAACAAATCCTCCAGTCCCCTCACATCCCCTCGACAGGCGAGGAACAGCAGATGCATCGTAGAGTCCAGATTCTCCGGCACCGTGAGCTGGTCTTCGGCGACGTTGGGACTTCGGCGGATGGGATCAAGCGAGGACTGTCGGCCGAAGCTGAAGCGCAAGTTGTTCCGGCGAGGATCGAGGGAGAGGTTCCGTGAGAGTTGGCGGCTGAAGCTCCTGCGGAAGGAACCCGTGGAGAACTGCCGGGAGATCCCTCGCTTTAGCTGCTTCGCAATGCCCTCCATGCGTCCGCGATATTTGTTCACAGAGGAAGCTGAAGTTGCAGTGCATAAGGAAGGAATATGAGTGAATGATCGGATTCGAGAGAACGCGAGCTCTCGAGGTCCGGCAGTTGAGGTATGGAACAAAGTAGGCTGATAAAAGCCGTGAGAGATCCGATCAAATCGATGTGAATGAGACAGACTAAAGAGAGAGATCGCGAGAGCTAAAGGAGACTTTTTTGTGAGGGAAGCAAGAGAGACAGGGAGAGAAAGAGGAGCGAAAAAGCCGTTAATAGTATAAAGCAGTTATATTCGCTACTTGTCACACGTCACCGTTTTTTCTCAATCCTTCGTTACGCTGCCATTCTCTCTCTCTCTCTCTCTTTTCCTTTATGTTTTTATGGTTGCTGAGTAATAGACTATTTATGTACCAACATTAACTAAAGAATAAGCTTTGGCTTAGCTTCAAAAGAAGAGGGTGAATGTAGGAATTTGAGTTATGTCTGTGTCAAATTAGAGAATAAGCATAAGATTAAAACAAGATGGGTAATTCTGGAGGGATTAGGACGGCAGGTCGTATAGGGGTCCACTATTCCATTATTAGAGGGAATCCTTCAGAAAGAGAAGTAGGTGCGGCACTAGTGAAGTTTGAGATAAGTGATGGCTTCAGAGACTTGGTCAGAAATTATATAATATGCATTTAGGTCACACCGTCACCAAGCAAAGGCCCTCCGCGTTCCGCGTTTACTTCTCTTCAAGCAAGATCATGGGTTGGATGATGATTCTTTTATCTTCGATCCCTTCAATTTTTGGTTGATTGGGGTAAAGTCAGGTGAGTCCATTACTTTTTAGTCACTCACCTTTATATAAATTAAATCTTGGTGACAGCTTTGTCTGTGTATCATCTTTTAGAAATTAAACGGGCCTAGTTAGGTGAACAAAAAGATATAAAGCTACTTCAACGACAGGAACTAACATTTTCTTGCCGACACACCAATTAGGAGATAGAAAGTTTTTTCTTTTTGAGAATTAGGATATAAAGTTGAAAGAAGGAAATCCATCATACACAGTAATAAGAGATTATTGAAAACATACTGATTTCAGGAGAGTACAAACAAGCATATCAGGGATGAGCAACAACTACCAGCTTTTTGCCAAGATTTAGGCCAGTGAATACACCAATTAGAGATGCTGGAGCAGTCTCAATGCCTTGAGAAATGTCCTCAACATACACAATCTTTTCTTGTTTGATGTAAGGTAATACCATCTGCAGATACTCTGGATATTTGGGATAAAAATCATGGGCCACAAACCCTTTCATGAGCACCCTTTTGGCTATAAGGGCACCCAAGTTGTGCACACCTTCAGGCTTCTCAAGGTTGTATTGTGAAATCATCCCACACATTGCAATACGACCATTCTCTCTCATGTTCAGCAGCACTGCATCCAGCATCTTTCCCCCGACATTTTCAAAGTAAATATCGATGCCCTCAGGAAAGTATCTGCCAAATACAAACAATGAATGAATCTGAAGGGTATAGCATTGTGAATTTCAGATCTTATTCTTGACGATAAAAACATAAGTTCAGGTCCCTAGCCTTTTATCCAGCTTATCAACAATAAAACTGCTGAAGCATCTTGTTTATGCAGAACAGGTTAGAAAGTAGTCTCTTGTCGCTTAAGGATTGACGAACAATGAGTTAGTTCTACAAAAAACACCAGAATATGCTTACCATGCTTCATACTCATATTAAAACTACCTTTTAAGGGCAGCATCTAAGTCTGGCTCTTCCTTGTAATTGAAGGCCTCATCATACCCAAGCTTGTTCTTTAGCAGGGCAACCTTTTCATTCAATAAAGAATACCAAAAAGACAAACATCAGAACTTGCATTCAAAGCGTAATCGAGCTCGCATATTCTGTTGAGAAACTAGCAGACCTTTTCCTTAGAGCCAGCACTTCCAACGACGTAGCAACCCATTAATTTTGCAAATTGCCCAACAAGCTGACCAACAGCCCCTGATGCTGCAGATACATATACGTATTCACCTTTCTTAGGGGAGCACACCTCATGGAAACCAGCATAAGCAGTTACACCAGTCATACCTAATATTGTGCAGGAATCAACAACAATAAGAAGCGGATAAGAGTAACTCTAGATAAGTGCTGAGTTCATAACAAAAGAAAAAGAAAGCAGACCTAAGATTCCAGTGTAGTATGAAAGAGGCACATCAGTATGTACAATCTTGATCAGGAGTGGTGGTGATACATTGAGACTGTACTCTTCCCACCCTGTAAAACCCCAGGCCAAGTCACCTTTCTTGTAGGCAGGATGTGTAGAATCCAAAACTTTAACCACGCCATATCCATTTATAACCTGCAGAATAAAAATATCAGACCATAAAAAATTAGTGTTGGGCTCCTCAAAACGCATGATCATTAGTAGCACATTTCCATTTGAAAGTATTAAACAAAAAAAAAAAAACTTTTCCGTCGCTTCCAAACATCGATTTTTATCGAAAATGTTGAGCGCTTTCTGAATGGCTGTCATAATTTAAAATCAAAGTCCAATCCATTTAAACGATGTAATATTCCAACTTACTGGATAGAGCTTAGGTATCTCTAAGAAGGACTCTAACCTCCCAAAAGCAACCAAAAAAAAAAAAGTTCCAAGTTCCAAAAAGAAAGGATCCATAAGAAAAAGGCATAAAACAACAAATGCAATATAAAACTCCTACTAGCAACACAAGATAGGCAATCGGAGACAAAAGGGTTTTGATTAAACTAACCTTTCCAGGCTCAAAATGATCCATAAGGGTAGGACCATCAACCTTGGTCATTCGAAAACGCATATAAGGATCACACGACAAGTAAAGATTCTTAACCAGGACTGCATCTTTGGTACCTTCTGGGATCTTCAGTTTAATAGAGCCAGTAATAATTTGGAAGTCTGACTCTTCTGGGTACCCAATTACGTAATTCTTGAGAATCACCTGTTTGTTGCTAACCTCCTCTGCCATGGTCAAGGGCTGCAAGAGCTGATTCGGGGTCTCGCTCGTATGCACAATTTAGACAAAGTCTGTAACTTTACAGAGTGGGAACGGCCGAACGGGTGTGAAGACTGTTCCAGTAAACAATGTAAAGATATTTTCTGCTATAATTAATTAATTAAAAAGGCATATACGTCTTTTCGACGCACTAATCGGTCTTTTTTCCACTGACTTTGAAAATGAACCACTGAAAAATATTTTGTATAAATCTGGGGACCTTCTTTTATTAACCTTTTAAAAATTTGACCTTATCCAATAATCTAAGATGGCAGTGTCTTGTTGGGCACGGAGAGAGCACAGGATAAGGTTTAATGTTGGATTTTGGTTTTTAAAGGCGTAATTCAAGTTATTTGGAGTCGTCTTTCCACTAATTTTCAAGTACAGATTTTCGAGTTGTTATTTACATTAAACTTGATTATAAATTTTGAGTACGTAATTTATAAATATTATGTATACTAAAAATTACGTAATTTTATAAAATATTATATGCACTAAAAGTGAGTTTCTATTATTCTATTATAAAAAATTGATGAACTTTACTATGTACTTAATAAATTGTGCATAATGAATAAAAAATAGTTGAATTTTATTGCGATAAATGTAATGTTTTATTTAAAATATGTGATTAAATATTTATTCGTAGTTAAATATTTTTATTATTCATTCTTACTTTTTCAATCACTAAATGAATTACAAAAAATCATTTTGTTTAAACATTTGACATTACATTCATTAATTTATTTAACCTTTTTGTCTAAATATTTTCTCATAAACGTTTGTAACTATTTTTATATATAATTTTGTAGTGAGATATGAAATGATAATATTACTTAGAAACAATTGATGACCAATTATGTTTTATAAAAGAGTTTGTGTTCATCAATAAAAACTTATTCAAGAAGTATTAAAAGAAATTAACTGCCATTTATATTAGAATTAAAAAATTGATATTATCAACATAATTATATGAACATGTAATTACTTAAAGATTTTACAAAATTATTGCAATTAATTAAATACAATCCAACTAATTAATTACTATAAATGATCATATGGATTAACTTCGCATCCATACATCTCCCTAAAAATGCAACCTTCTGTAAATTGCGCAAAGTCTAAATTAGACAGTATCTGACGGAATATGAAGACAATTGAAGATTGATGAAGGTGTCTAAAGCCTGCAATTTTAATGAAATGAATTATGAATAGATGAATCATCGTTTAGACTTGACATAGATTAAATAAAAGTTTATTTCCAATTGTTTTGGCATGTTCACGGAAAACTTGATCAGTTATAATGTGTAGGGCAATTTAGTTATTGCACCAAAGAGGAACAAGTATATATATATATAAGGGTAAAAAGTTTAATTTGCCTCCTATATTTAACAAAAAGTTTAATATGGCTCCTGTCGAACGAAGATAATGTTATCTCCGGTTGTAGTTAAATCTCTAACATTTTCAAAATGGAACAAGTTACTCAAAAATGTTCACTCTATCACACCTACGTTAAATAGTCCCTGTTAAGTTACCTGGACATGTCAAATAAGATCAACTGTCAAACACCGCAGCTAACATGTAACAAAAATTAATTTTTTTTATTTTTAAATTAATTAATATTTTAATTATTTTTAAAATTAAAAAACCAAGAACTTAATTTCCCTATAGTTTTCACTCCAAATCCCTAGTTTGCAGCAAATCACTAATACTCAAGGACAAAGAACGATTGTTTCTTTGCTTTATAGCTTCTTCGATTGTTTTTCAGCTAATAGGCATATGGTCTTCTTCCTTCTTCTTCTTCTGATGAATACTTCCCCACGATAATCCCACGCATCCTTCAATTTTGCAATTGTTAGTTGTTCTTTTCCATGAAGCAAGCATTGGTGGATAACTATGGCATTTAACTTAAAGTATTCTTTCAAAATCTACTAAAAGAATACATACTATTGGAATATTAATGGAATCTACGCCTATCTGAACATAACTTCAATTATATTACTTCATCTACATTTTAAATTCTTATCTTGCATTCAAAACATAGCTTAATGAACATACTTTTGGCATTTAAGGTAATAAGGTTTCAAGATATGTATACATTTGTTGGTAGCTTTAGAAAAGGGATGAAAAAAAGGAAAATAACAATTTAGCATCCCATAATCAGCTTAAATGTTTTCAGTTTAAAACTGATTATTAGTAGGGTGAATATGCTATATTTCCTACAACAATTAAGAATTTCATTGACAAAAACATATGAGAATCCCATATTGAATATCATTATTATTTGTTGAATGCATATGCCTTACGTTTCCATTATGAATTGAATATTTATTTCTTGGTAATTGAAGGTTATTTCCATGTTGCTAATTGATTGCTATATTTCTTATGAGAATTTGGCATTGTTTTTGCTTGGTTATGCTATAGCTTATAGGAGAAACATGAAGCAATCAGAATTGGAGACATTATTTTTTGTATCTTCAACCAACATTAGTTCTCCAGCTAGCGTTCAATGCTTATGTAGATTCACCACTTGTTTTAAGGACTTCAAGGAGTTTAAAAAAAATCCAGATTACAAGTTTTATAGATCTCAAAATATCTGGTTAGTAAAAATTTTGTTACGACATTCAATATAGGAAGAAAAATAGAATAAATGTGTTAATGAATGAATGCTTTTCTTTTGACGACGTGGTGACTCTTCATATATAAGGTTGTTCATATTATTCAAAGATTGATAAATGATAATGCTAAGTTAAATAAATAATTAGCATTGAATTACAATGGAGCAATTGAAGATGAAGTATGCAAGGGAGTTGTTTGAAGACCAAATAAGGAGGAACAAAAAGAACAAATTGAGTTAGATTAAAAAATAAATCAAATGGAGTATAAGTTGAAGCTTGCAATGAATGATAACAATGTATTGAAGAAGATGTTCATGATGCTTATTACTGTTATTACAACGTCGATACATATTTTTGTTATATTTTTCTCATTATTGAAATCATAAGGCTAATATGATATGTTTTAAAAGAATTCATGAATGTTGTATATAAATGAGGCTAATGTGAGAAGTAATTGTATTGTATATGAAACTTTAATTATTATGTTGAGAATATTTGATATCATTACTGATTTAGTGCATGTATGCTATGAATAGTAAGTTTTCGATTTTAAGCATTTATCTTTTCCATCAAATGGAGCATACAACTTAAATGGGCAACTATTGATGCAGCTATATCTTATCATTTTGCTTCATTCCTTTTGCTCAATTTAAATTCTTCAGCATTAAGATATTCATCATTGGCCAAGAAAACTCCCAGGATCATAATAGTCAATGTATATTGTGTCATAACCTGTATCAATACTAATGTTCTAATCTGAGTCAAATTTAGCTCTATTATGAGTACCCAAATTACCTCCTTCTTGAACAACCATTTTATCCCCATTTCTTCATCACCCAACTCACCTCCATCTTGAGCACCCATATCAAAATCACCATTATCACTCATTTCAGAATAACTACAAGTTAATTCTTCATCCTCTAAATCACCTCTATCATCCACTCTAACATCAATATTACCTCCTATATCCACTCCAATATCAATATTACCTCCTAAGCTAACACCAACATAATTGTGACCTTCCAAATAAACTCCTATACCACTATCATAACTCAAATCAACATTAACATAACAATGGCCTCCCAAATCAACATTATCATATCAACTCCTACACTACTATCATAACCAAATTTCACTCTAATATCACCTTATAATTTTGCAACTATCTCACTTTTATGTGAGTGCCATGTTAATATTAGTATAGATAGTGTTGGTTCTTCTACAAGCTCCAGATAAACTTCAGTTATACCATATACCTTTAACAATTTAATTAAATATAATACACTTTAATTGTATTCTTGCCTCCTCGAACCTTCATCCAATCCCTTCTTAGGAATTAATACTATGTACTAATAAAATTTGTATATCCTTATATGGCACTTATTTCGTATACCTCTCTCAAACTCACATAATCTAAGTCTATATTATTCAAAATATCTGCTGTCTTACCTACATAGTTTAGTGCACATTCATGAGTAAAATGTCTACTATGAAATAACCTTATACAAGCTCTTCCATTTACTGTCATCCTATATAGAAAAATAAAGAAAAACAATTCATACTATTAAAAAGTAACATATGAATATATATCGATATTGAAAGGAAACAACATGATGAGCATATTAAGCATCCCATTACATATTTTGAAAGAAGAAAATAATATACTTTGAAATAAAATCAAACATGTTATTACAAAGGTAATATGCTAGGCATATCACTACATAAAGAAATAGTAAAGATTTAACATTTCAAATGCTTAATTTAGTTTGTTTGGTTCTCAAATAATATAAATCAAAGTTTAAGTTAATGTTAGGGTAAAAGACACAAATATCCCTATATGTAAGGAAAATTTTGAATAAATTCCTTGTTGTTTAGAATTCTTAGAAAAAGTTCATGTAGTTTAAACTTGTCCAAAAAACTTAAAGTTAACTTTTGTTAAAAAAAACTAACAAAAATTATGATGTGGCAAAGTTAGTTAATGTGGAAAAGCTAGTCCATGAACCAATCAAAATTAAGGGACATGGACTAACTCGACCCAAATTATTTATCTGCATTTTATTTACCGAACTTGACCTTAAAATATCCAAATCCAACCCAACCCACCCAACTATCTTCACATCCTAAACCTAATTTTCCCCTAAATCATATTATATTGCTAAAGTCCAATCTCTATAAACTGGTTCATTAATGGTGGACTTATTGATCATAAGACTTTTTTTTTATAATAGTGGCAAGATGTGGCTCAAATGCTAGCCAACATTTAACTAATCTTAATGAAATATTAGGAATAAGAGAGGGAACTATCAATCTACAAGTCATAATATTTAAAATTCTTATAAAAATCCCTAAGCATATAGTTTTTATGAAATTAAGAAGAAAGAAGGAAGATTTCACTACCTGATCAATTGCAGAAGGGTTCCTTCCATAGTGAAAGATTGAGATCAAAATGGACATAGCTTGCATATGATTTGTGCTCATATTAAATTGATCTTGCAACATCATATCCCTTTCTTTGTACATGCTTGCAGGGGTTTCTTTCCTTTTCTCAGTAGCCTGTGAGCATATGTACCAAAAGATCCATGAAGAGACCAAGACCTAGAGAATAACCTATGTAACTAAGAGCTTTCTCTACCAAATCTTCCTAATCTTTTTGGACCCAGTATGTTGGCAATATTGATAGTGACTCTAGCAAATACTTCCAGTGATTTTTTCCTAACATTTGAGCCACATCTTACCACCACTACCAAACAGAAAAGTCTTGTTGTTAACAATTCCACCATTGATGAACCAGTTTATAGAGGTTAGACTTCAGGAATAGAATGTGATTTTTTTTGGTCGGGGGAGGGGGGTTTGGTTTAGGATGTGAAGATAATTGGGTAAGTCGGGTTGATTTATTTTCAAGATCAAATCTCAAGTAAAAAATTTAGGTTAGGTTGATCCATATCACTTGGTTTTAAGTTGTCCATATACACTAACTTTACTATGTTAAAACTTTCATTAGTCTTTTCACGTTAAAACTTAAATAGCTTTTTTTAATGGAAGTCAACTCTAGGGTTTTTTGTATGGATAAATTTAAACAAGGACTTTTTCTAAGAACTTTAAATGACAAAAGGTTTTTTTTTTCTCAAAATTTCCCCAATTACAAGGGGTGTTTTTTCTCATTTACTCGAATGTTAATTTTAAAAGGTTCCAAGTTAAGTTTAGGAGGTTGGAGGCTTCTACATTGATAAGATTATACACGTAAGGTTGAGGTTGAGAAGACATTTATGTTATGTTATCTCATTAAGAGCAAATAGGACTCCACTAAAAAGGAATTATTAATGCTAAGTAGTCTCTACTTGCCTAACTAATTTTACTTCTAGATTTTGATGATTCATTTAGAATATTTTTAATCAAGTTTTGGACATCGTATCTACACATAATGTCTCCTTTTTTTTTCTATAAGCAATCTTTTGTTCCAAAGATTCAAAACTTAACACAAGATATCAAATACTCAAAATTGTACATAAGATCAATTATTGGAAGATCCTATAATTGGTGACAAAGATGCAATAATGTATTACAAACCATGTATAAACATATTTTTTAAGCAAGCTGATGAAATAACAAATCATGTATAATTCAACTATTAAACTTCATCTATGATATAGAAAAAGATTCTAGTTTTTTTTAGCTTACATTGTAGTAAAGATGCATTGATAAGATGGGCTTATAAACTATGTTTTAGATGCCTTTTGGTTGTTTGTTTATGCAATTTGAAAGAAGAGAAATCATATAATATATAAGGACTCAAAACTGGACACAAACATCTTAAGCTATAGAGTTATTAGGTGGATAAAGGAAGTTATTCTTACTAAAGGAATGACTTAAAGATTGAGCTATGACATTTTTCATATTTGGAACTTAAGCTACTAATGCATATTTGCTTCCAACAATAGGATTTAAAATAGTTCACTTCTTCATGCACTTTACCAAGTAAGAATAGTTCTATCTTAGCCATAATAATAGATCTAGCATAGCCATTGAAACTCTCTAATATGATTTTTTTAATGCTAATGTTTGGTATTAGTGGAACTCTTTAATGTGATTTTTTTATAATTTTTCTTTAATGTGGTTTCATTCTAATAATTCAGAAGAGTTATGAGCTTAAGCTCTATGAATGCATGGTAATACCCTATTATAATTTAATATAAGCAAGTTCAAAATAGGAATTGATAATGTGTTCTTTTTTCTAATAACATGTAAACTTGCAATTGCTACTTTTTGATATATATGTACGTGTACATTTTCTAGTAGACGCTTAACTTTTACTTTTCTAAATTAAGATGGTATTTCGTAATCTACTAAAGTTATTGCTAATTTTCTAAATATAGAATTTGTTTAAGATAATAATAATGTTTAATCATAGCGTTGTTTCTTTGTAAATTTGGTTACAAGGATTTAAAATGGAAGACAATACAAGAGTTGGATGAACCAATAAGATAAATAATTGTAAATCAATGCTCAAAGTAAAAATTTTAGACTACTAACCTTTAATTTTGTAATCTAAAACACAAGGATCATAATGGATCACCTTCCTCCACTATCTCCACCTTTATAGACGAGAATTTCAGGCCTATAAACATAAAATATTCTTTATTCATGGACAAGAATAACAAACACTAAACCCATAGAAAGATGTGAGATTACTGTACCCAAAGTAGAGAACAAAGCTACGACTGGAATAAAGAACGAAGATTCAAGAAAATTACCAGAAGCTAACAAAGATAGACAAAGAAGAAGCAAGAACAATAAATGATTATTAGGGATTTATTATAATTGAAGAAGATACAGGAAGCATGAAGATTACATGGATTTGTTACAAACTAGGGATTTTAAGACCTTTGAGGTTAGTTAGGGAGAAAACTAAGAAAATTTATACTTGAAGGGAAATTAGGTTTTTTATTTTTATTTTTTAAAATAATTAAAATATTAACTAATTTGAAAATATATAGTTAATTTTTATTATAATTGTTAGTAGTGAACCTTATTTGGCATGCCTAGGTGACCTAAGATAATAGGGATGTAATGTGGTGTGAAAGAGATAAGCATTTTTTCAGTAACTTATGCTATTTTAAAAATGTTAGTATTTGAACTAGTACTAGAGGTAACGATATAAGTCATCTTGAAAATTTTCTAAACATTAAAGGGAAATTAGACTTTAACCTATATATAAGCTACTAAAGCTTACTCATAAATGAAGAACAATCATCCTAATATCTATATTTAAATTTTTTATTAGATACCAAATATAATCCTACTCTTTCAAATCCAATAAAATTTAACTAACTAAAGTGTCACGAATGACTTGTCGGTATAACTTAATATTTCTACATATTAAGTTATCCCATGCAAAAACATTAAGTTATCCTAATTGGTCATATATGGTAATTAGTTAGTTGAATTAAATGTAGTTAATTATAATAAATTTGTAAATATGTATGTTGGTTTCTGGCTTAACCAATTATATGTAATTGAGTTAATAACAACATTTATTTTTGTTATAGCATAAATAGCAACTAGTTTTTCCCTTTCATTATATCTAGATA
>JAOSBK010000005.1:7842110-7852213 GCA_027568895.1 Erythroxylum shatona | reverse complement strand
CCCGCGATGGAGCTCCTGTGAGGCTTATTGGTGAAAAATACGAGAAGCCTAGGAGTCACAACGAGAACTTGTTATCTTGAAGGGGAGGGTTAGTAGCTCAGACCATCATCCGCGGTTACTAGAACAATAGGATAATTGTACTCATTTAATTTGAATTATCAAAGACTTATTATGTACAATTTAATATGTTTATTATCAATGAAGAAAATTTTAATTTTGTATGATCAAATAACTTTCTGTTTAAATAAATTAAATATATAAACAAATTAAAAAATTATGCACAGATAATTCATAACTGTTAAAATTATGCATTAATCATAAGATTATTAAATAAAATTTAATGTTGGGATTGTTAAAAAGAAAATTTAATACCTTTACCGATGGAATTATATTTACCTTTGATATAATGAGTATTATTTACTGACGGTTTATCATAAACCGCCAGGACAATGTATCATATTTACGGTATACTCACCAGCGGAAATTAATGTCCGTCGGTATAGTGAGTTATATTTACCGATGATTTATCATAAATCATTGAAAAAATGTAACATATTTACGGTAGATTCACCAATACATTCATCTAACCGTTTGTATATTTACCTCATAAATCATTGAAAAAAATGTAACATATTTACGGTAGATTCACCGATACATTAAAAAAATGTAACATATTTACGGTAGATTCACCGATACATTCATCTAACCGTCTTTTAACCGTCGGTAAATATACATACGGATTACTCGGAAAGAGTAATCCGTCTGTATATTTACCGACAGATATGAATGTGCATCGGCAAATTTACCAATGACCAATTTAACGACGCGTTTTTCTGTCGGTAAATTCCGTCGCTAAATTATATTTCAGACAAAATATTGACGTTTTCTGTCGGTAATTCTCGTCACTAAACTACCTTTTTCTTTTAGTAATTTTTCTTCTTAATTTGATAATTCTAAAACTTTGTCAGATAATGTATTAATTCTTGGTATCTTGATTCTATATGTTGTAACTATATGAGTTATACATGTTCAATGTTTTAAAAATAAATAATCAATTTTCCATACACCCATTATAGACACTATTGATAATTCTCCTATGTTTGTTAAGCAAATTGGTAATGTGTCTACATTTAACCTCATATTACCAAATAGATTCTTAGTTCCGAAGTTGTCATTTAATTTGATCTCTATTGGTCAACTATGTGATTTTGGTCTTGATGTTCATTTTTCAAGTCATGATTTTCATGTTTAGTATCTAAGGTGGGATAAATCTTTATAATATTACATAAGAAGGGATAATTTTTTGAGCTTACATCACTTCATTTAACCTCGAGTCAATCCAATTTTGGTCTCTTTCTTTCATTTGAAATTTGGCACTCTCACCTTGGTCTTGTTTCTTTAAAGCATTTGAATCATTTAATTTGCAGTGGTTTGTAAGGTATTTTAGAACAAGAAAATGTTAATTATTTTTCTTATTAGTTAGCCAATGATCATGCTTTACCTTTTAATAATATCAATTCTAAGTCATAAACTACTTATTTTAATTTGTTCTGATTTTTTAGGACCTTTTCGTATTCCTAATATAAAACATTTAACATATTTTGTTATCTTTGTCGATGAATTTTCTTGATATGCCTAAACTTATTTTATGCATATAGAACCTGACTTCTATGTCTATGTCATATATGCTTAGGAATGGCAAAATGGCCTGAGCCTAGCCCGAGTATTACTTGTGTAGAGTTATATAACTCATTACATGTGTTTACTTAATACAAACAACTTAGTATTAAATGGTTTTTATTGTATTATGAAGTAATGGCTTTTGCACAATGTAATATTTAAGCATTTTTTAATGTAGTTGTACCTTTTTAATAATGTAGTTATATTATTTGGTTGCATTTGTGATATTTTTTATAATGGCTGAGGTATTAGTCGTCTAAAGTTACGTAGATAACTTTGTGTTTTTTATTAATTTGGTATGTGTTTGGCATCAACTACATTAATGAAACTTGTTATTCTTTTTATACGTTTCTCAAATTTAATATATGACTTTGTTTGTGGGTCAGTTTTTTAAGTTAGAGTCTCCCTAAGGGTAAACAATACAATAGGTTTTGGTGGGCACTATTGCTCATGCTTCCACTTCAAAAGCTTTCACCGTTATCATCTTTGGCTTTTGGTTTTGTTGTTTCTTTCTGGCGTTTCGAGTGTTTGTTAGTTAGGTTTGGAGTGGGCAAGTGAGAGTTGGGTAGTTGTGTTTTTGAGGAAAAAATATTCTTTTCTTTGCATAGTTGTGTTTTAGAGGAAAAAATATTCTTTTCTTTGCATAAACGAACGGAAATCATAAAGTCGACGCAGAGAATTATGTGATTTGATTTTTACTAAAGTTAGTTCATTAGTGCCTTTTATTAGAGGTACGAAGTGGGATTCATTTTCAGAATGTAATGACATGACGGAAATATCTTTTATTTATTTCGCTTTTCACTGAAATGATTCAAATTGTGCGAACTTCGTGTAACATATCATGAAGTATGATAATTCTCTTTCGTTTGTGTATCTATTTTAAGATTTTTCAAGATGCTTAAGTTACAAAGGTCTTATATGAAACTTAAGCATATAAGACCTAAGTAAATCACCTGCTTGTTGCTCACAACAAATCACCTGACATTGTTACAAAGGTCTTATATGCTTAAGCAGGTGATTCCTGCAAATCAGCTGCTTGTTGCTCACAACATATTGATCACCTGCCATTGTTAGATCACTAATCACTCTTGTTGGGAAGTTTGTGTTCAGCATAAAAGGTGCAACTCTTTTTTGGTGTTTCATGTTTAAAGCTTCAAGTATGTATAGCTGCGGGTTATGGAACATACGAATATGGGAGCTTGCTGTTCAAATGTTTGTTTCAAACTAGGTTGTAGGTCAACTTTCATAAGCCACGTCTTGCCTGACGTAATTCTCCATCTACCCCAAACATTGTCTACGTTCATTTAGGATAAAGCTCATGTATATATTAATGGGGCGGCTTCGTGGAAGGATATATTATCAAAAGCAAAGTAGCAATAAAGAACTTTGATTGGCTGCTGACATACGGAATTATGGTCAAGCGGTCTGTGATGTACAAACTTTCTTAAACTATTAACAAGCTCCTGAGATTGTCTTACGGGGAGAAGACAATTATCCCGTAATATAAAAGATGTCATATTAAACTAAATAAAAGATATGTGTCCTCACATCGTATCCCCGTCGCTGTTGTTGATTTTGATTACGGGCTACCGTGTAACCTTTGCTGAAAGATAAAGATTTATTGTTGTTGTATGTCAAGAGATATAATAACTAATATATTCAGGGCAAAATTGTCTCTTTCTTACGGTAGCGAAAATAGCACAAATAATTAAATCGAAACAATTTATCTCAAAATGTAAGGCATCGTGAAAATAATTGTTTTAAGTTTAAAATTCTCCCTCTATAATGTAGCAGGACAATGAGATCTGACTTTAGGATTAACGCCTCCTCTATCAACTTCAGTACATTCCAAAAGCCAGAGTAAAATCTGTCTCTGAGAATGAATAAAAGCAGACAAAAGCATAATAGAATAGATAAGAAGATATGCGCGTAAAGTTGTTTGTCCATGGAAGGAGATGTGAGCCTTGTAGTAGAAAAAATAACAAAGATATGTGGCAGCGAGAGTAAAAAAGAGCAAATGCATTGGTCTTATATATAGCAAAAAATATTCATCCGTTGACAATCACTACAAGAAAAGTGTGAAACAGGGATGAAAAATTACCGGTAGGAAAGAAATCGTTGTAAATTATCGACAAAAATAATATTTTTTGAGCTTTTATTTTCTCTTTCTTTGTTTCAAACCCACATTACACACCCAAAAGCCCCCTTACAACTTAGTAAAACCTATTAATCCTTCAATAATAAATGCTACATTAGTGGAGATAGGTTAGGAAGTCTTGCCTATGAGATTGGTTAATTAATTATATCATCATTATGTATGAGATACTTGGGTTATAATTTGCTATGGAACCTATTTCAGTTTTATTTGCTTCTTGCAAGATGAGGGTTTTCTATAATTGATCAAAAGGTTAAAGGAATATTGGCTTGAGTAATTTCTCAGTTTCTTGTACCATGAAGGCGGGAATGGTTTAAATGGAAAGGCTAAAAGTGAATTTGAGACCTTGGATTTACACTTTTTAGGACTCCTTGGATGAGCAGTTTTGAAAATATTTTCTCAATCTTTATTTTGCTTAAAGACAAGCAAAAACTCGTGTTTGAGATCATTTAATTAGTCCAATTCTTATAAGTATTTAGGTCATATTTACGTTCATTTTGCATATTCATTCATTCATGTTAGTAGCATTTTTAGGTTAAATTATTTATTTTCATTGAATTTGTTATTTATTTTTTATTTTTCTTATTTTTTCGTAGAAAGTATAAAGTTTGGCTTCAAATTAGACCTAATCTACCATGAAGAAGAATTTGGAACGAAGAAATTTGCCTTGCAATTTAATCATGAAGAAGTAGCAAATTTTCCTGCTGATGTTGGCAATCCTATTTTGATATTATTAGGTCACGCACTAAGCAACTAACTAGAGATATATAAAACATGTACGAAAGAAAAAAAGAGAGGAGAGAAGCAAGGCACAGCCACTACCGCACGTACATAGGGGGAGGACCTGACGCATGCGAAGGAGACCTGGACACATGAAGTGGGACGCTGCAGCTACGAGACCTGACGTGCGAGGACAGAACAAAAAGAAAAAGCAGCAGATTGGAGAAAGGAAGAAAGATGCAGGCAAGAACGAGACCCATCCCAGATGACGCCTCAGTTGCGAGACCCATCCCAGATGACGCCTCAGTTGCGAGACCCATTCCAGCCCTGGGTTTTTGACGTTTATGTCCAAGACTCACCAATGTTCTTCGTTCCTTACTCCTCTAATGTCTATTCTTCTTGTTTTTTATATTTATTTTGTTGAACATGAACGTAAGAGAGTAGATTTCTTATTGGATTTCAAAGATGTGACGTAGTTTTCAAATTTCTACATGATTTGATTCTGGATTTATTTCAATAAAATTGATTCATGGCAGCTTATTCTTGTTTTGAGTATTATTGTATTTGTTATGCGTTAGGCCTCACATAACTTGTGTCGAAATTATCAGTTAAAGAATTAAAAGGTTAAAATCGGTAGTGGAAAATCAAAATTAAGAACTTGTAGATTTAGACCTAGATATTGGCAAAAATCTGTGAAAGGAATTACCAACTAGATAAAAATTTTAATAAGTTTCAGTTAATTTCATGAGTCACGATAGTTGGAATTGATTTTAACTATGATACTTCTTTGATATCTCGATAGAGAATCATAGATAATTTAGATTTAGTTTCCTTCAAAGTCTATAGATCAAGATTATTGAATAAACCAGAAGAGAACAATTAGAAGTCGATCTCGAAACCAGATTTGAAACCTGCCTTTTACATATCTGATTTATTCCTTACAGACTCATAGTACATAAGCTGTGCAGTTATTGTGTTTTACTTTTGGATTAGTTTTAGCAATTTGTTTATTAATTAATTTCTCAATAAACAACACCAGCGTGATTAGCCCAAATAATTGAATGATTTTAGCCTAGTAGTTGTTCAGTAACTCCCTATGGATTGATACTCTTACTTCCCTATCTACTTGCATGACCCATACTTGCGAGACCTTGGACAGGGATATTTGCTAAAAGATTCCTTAGCCACTCAACTTCCCATTCTGCCACTATCAAAGTCATAAACTCAACCTCCATTATTGATATCACAATACACGTTTGCTTGGATGATTTTTAAAACATAACAATTCCTGCTAAGGTAAAAACATAACCATTGATAGAGTGTATATCATCACTTTTTGTAACCCAATTAGCTTCACAATACCCCTCCAATGTAGGAGGGTAACAACTAAAAGATAATCCATAATGCATGGTACCTATCAAATATCTCAACAAACGAATCAACGCATTCCAATGTTCTTGACAAGGATTATGAGTATAACTATTAAGTCTACTAACACAGTATACAATATTAGGACAAGATTAGTTTATCAAGAACATTACACTTCTAAGAATTTTAGCACACTCAACTTGGTTTACATTTTCACCAAGATTTTTCTTTAAAGCAATACTAGTATCATAGGGAGTCTTGATTGGCTCAGCATTATAGTAACCAAACTTCTTCAAAATTTTCTCAACATAATGAGTTTGATTCAACCAAAAACTAGAGTTAGTTCTATCAACTTTGATTCCCAAAATAAGGTCCATACGTCCAACATCTTTCATATCAAAAGAAAACCTTAGCAAACTCTAGGTAATATCAATGAAAAATAAGCTAGTACCAAAAATAAGCATATCATTCACATAAAGAGTTATGATCACAATCATTTGCATCTAACCAGGCACTCTAAACCCCTATAGTTGAACCATATAAATTCCCTCATCAAGATCACCATTCAAGAAAGCTATCTTAACATCCATTTGGTGCACATAAAGTTTAAATACCGAGGCAATATCAAACAACATCTTTATAGATGCAATTTGAGTAATAGGAGAGTAAGTATAAAAAAAGTCCAATCCTTCCTTTTGATTAAAGCCTTTAATCAAAAGTCTTACCTTGAACCTCTCCATGGTTCCTTTAGGTCTCAATTTCTTTTTGAAATTCCATTTACACTCCAAAGGCTTACACCCTCAAGGTAGATCAACTAAAAAATAATTTTTATTAGATATGATTGAATCTAACTCACTATCTATGGCTTCCTTATAAAAGGTAGCATCCACAGATCTCATTAGTTCCTCATAAGTTTTGGGATCTTCCTCAATAATATAAGTCACCACAAAAAAGTTATCTATCTCTTCAAGTATTTTCACCACGAAGGAAGTAATAAAGTCAGAACCAAAACAGGTGGATACTCTAGCTCTTTTGCTTCTCCTTAATTTAACAATTTTCTCTTCCTCTATGCCATCATTGGTAGAAGGCCTAGGGACAAATTTTTTAAAAGCTTGCACACTCACTTGCATAGGAAATATATGCTCAAAGAACATGACTCCATAATTGATTCGTAAGTGCTAGACCCATTTTCCTTAACCGTAAATCTATAGGCAACACTATTAGAGGCATATCATACAAAAATTGAATTAATGGTCTTAGGTTCAATTTTCTTCCTCGTATGTTCAGGTAGAGCAACCTTAGCAAGACATCCTTACACTTTCAAAAAATACAAGTTAGGTGGATAATCTTTCCAGATTTTATAAGGGGTTTGATCTAGTTTCTTATGAAGGACTCAGTTTAAAACATAACAACCTAAAAAAATAACTTCCCCTATATAAAATTAGGTAAACTCAAGGAAATCAACATTGCATTCATCATATATCCTTAAGTGTTCGGTTTTTCCTCTCGGCTATTCCATTTTGTCCAGGTGTATAAGGGGCTGAAAGTTCACGAATAATCCCAACTTTTCCACAATAATCAGTAAGGAAATCAGTACTATACTCACCATCTCGATCAGACCTTAATCTCTTAATTTTTCTTTCTAATTAGTTTTCAACCTCATCTTTGTATTTCATAAATACGTCCTCTGTATCACTTTTATTTTTCAATAAGTAAACTTTAGAAAATCGAGAACAATCATCTATAAAAGTAATATAATATCTTATGCCTCCTTACATAATTCTTAAAATCACCCAAATATGTGTGCACAAAGCCCAACAATTGTGACTCTCTCTCGGTTACTGACTTAAAAGGTTTCTTAGAGTGTTTAGTTTCAACACAAATTTGATATTTTTTCCATTTCATTAGGGATTTTAGGCAACAAGTTTAAGCTTTGCATCCTTTAATTGACCTCACATTCACATGCCCAAGTCTAGAGTGCCATTGGTCTAGAGATTCAACAATATACGCAAAAGAAGTAGATGCATTCATTTCAACATCAAATACAAATAAGCCCCTATTATAAAAACCTTTACTAACAAGGTTCTTATTCTTAGCTAGAATTTGTTTATCATAATCAAAGGTAAGTTTAACACCCGCTTTGTTAAGTGATGCATTAGAAATCAAGTTTTTATGTACATCATGAACAAATAAAACATTTTCTAACGCCAAACTTTTTCCAGAAGTGAGTTTAAGAGTGACCTTCCCAACTCCTTGGATAGGAACTCTGCTGGAGTTACCTATGTACATGAACTCACCATGTAACATCTCATTACCATATAGTATATACTCAAACATTTAGAGGACATTCAAGTATATATCCTATGACAATGATATGTTAAAGCAAACATAATCTCTTCAATGGCATCATAACGAATATACAAGACTTAAAAAACCTCAACACTTCATTTCATTCATTGACAAAAGTTTACATTGTATTCATTGAAACAAATATTTACAATATATCCTTATACAAAAGTTCTATATGATAAAGAAACTAATATTAGAATTGAATTCAAACAGTGTAATTGAATTCAATTCTAATATAACTGGATTTGTTCTAAACAGTGTAATTAAATTCAATTCTAATATTACTGGATTTGTTCCAAACAGTGTAAATTGAATTCATTCCCAATTTTATTAATGTAATTGAATTCAATTCGAAGGTTTCCAAACAACCTGTTAAAAGAATTGGGTGTAAGATCTAATTAAAAAATATATTATTCTATATTTTTAAATTTAAAAAAATTATTTAAAAACCCTCACGAAGTTGTCCGGCAGCCCATTGCCATCCCTAGATCAATGATGCAATGGTTCACAAAGTATTTCAAGTTAAAAAAAAATCTTACCAAGAATTCCCAGATAACATGAAACTGGCACATCTGTGTCTTGAATTTTATATATATTCTGAGCGGCTGTAATAAGACTGTAGTCTTCCCAGCCAGTCATCCCATAAACCAAGTCAACTTCCTTGAAGTCATCACATTTTATTTTCAACATCTGTAAAATTGGTGAAAATTTTGTGACAGTCAATTAAGGATCAAGGAAAGCAAAAACTGGGAAAAGAGGGAAAAGGGTAGCCAGGAACTGACCGAACCAGGGGTAAACGGCTCAAAGAAGAAACCTTTGACAATTCCCATTCGACCTCTCATGTAGGGGTCACAGGAGAGATAGAGATTCTTAACAAGAACCCCACTTGTCCCTTCAGGGACGTGGAGTTTGATGGTGGAAGTGATCAAGGTCATGTCTGATTCTTGTGGGAAACCACTGACGTATTCCTTCAATATCACCTGCCGGTTGCTTACTTCTTCATCGGTTCCTTCGCTTGCCATTTTCAATTCTTTCCCTACTCTCTTTCAATGGTGAGAACAGCAGACTAGAAACACTTTAGATTAATATACCCGTAGACCATAGGCCGTAGGCTATGGGAATTTTCTTGGTGATGATGTGACCTGCTTTAGCTGATAAATTTGGGTAAAAGAGGTAGGCTGTTTTATGCTTTGAAGTTTTTTCTAATTTTTAATTTTTTTGAAAATTTTCCTTTAAAAAAAATGTCAAAATACACTTAGCAGCAGTATAAACATAACATATAAATTAATTATATATCACTATTATGATTTAAAACTTGACTTAAATTAATTAAATTAATTTAAGTTAAATTTAATTATTTTAAATTAAAAAATAAAAATTAAGTTAAATTTTTTATAAATAATATTTGATTAGTTTACGTTTTTTTATATTAGATGATAATACTTTTTTGAAAATTAAAAATTATAATTTTTTTCAAAAATTTTAAAAATCAGAAAATTTTCTAACATTTCTTAATATTTTTATTTTTATTTAATAAATTTTAGGATTTTAAATTCACTAAAAAATTAATTTGTAAAATTTTACTTGTGTATTCAATCTTTATTTAGAGTTTGCAATTTTACATGAATTTTAAATTGAAAATTCAAACTAAAAATTTAAAATTAATCTTTTTTGTATTTCCAATCAGTTTATATACATTTTAGGTGTTATTAAACTAATTTAATGTAAACTTCTAAGATTAAAAGAAGAATAATTTACTTTCTTCCATATATCTACTCTAAAACTTGTATCAAATTTTTAAGTTAATAGAATTTGACAAAAATTGATGGTT
>JAOSBK010000005.1:7798069-7821705 GCA_027568895.1 Erythroxylum shatona | reverse complement strand
ACACATTTTTCACAATAAACACATATGCCGGGAAATGTCATGAATGCATGTACAATCATGTGCATGTGCAAAAATTGTCAATCATATAAATATAGAGGCCATATGATGAATGAACGTGCCGAGATAAGTTTAAGCATTCCTAACCCGTTCCAAATTACCAGTTTACCCTTCCCATCCGTGAGGGGATGTTACACTTATGGTCTGTAAACACCCTAGTAGTGACTCCATATAAGTAATGTCTCAAAGCAAAAATTATGGCAGCCAATTCCAAGTCATGCGTTAGATAGTTCATCTCATAAGGCTTTAATTACTTGGAAGCATAGGCAATCACTTTATCTCATTGCATCAACTAGCACCCTAATCCCTTCCTCGATGCATCACTATACACTATATATCCATCATTACCCAAAGGCAAAGTCAAAATCGATGCACTCGTCAATATGTACTTATGCTCCTCAAAACTCTTCAGACATTCATCTGTCCAATAAATTTCTGATTCTTCTTAGTCAATTTGGTAAGTGAAGTTGCTATTATGGAAAAGCCCTCCACAAACCTTCTATAATACCCAGCTAAACCCAAGAAACTCCTCACTTCTGCTATATTCTTAGATGCTTCCCATTTTACCACAGCTTCTATTTTCGACAGATCCACATGTACTCCTTGCTCTGAAATCATATGTCCAAGAAAAGTTACTTCCCTTAGCCAGAATTCGCATTTATCGAATTTGGCATACAACTCGTTCTTTCTCAATGTCTCCAAGGCAACCCTTAAATGTTCCTCATGCTCCTTGTCACTCTTAGAATAAACCAATATATCATCAATAAAGACAATGATAAATTGATCTAAGAAGGATTTAAAGACTCAATTCATCAAGTCCATGAAAGCTGCAGGTGCATTCGTTAACCCAAAAGGCATAACTAGAAATACAAAATGCCTATACTGTGTTTTGAAAGCAGTCTTCGACACATCGGACTCCTTTATCCTCAGTTGATGGTAACCAGATCTCAAATCTATCTTAGAAAAGACTCTTGCCCCTTGCAACTAATGAAACAGGTCATCTATACGAGGGAACATATATCTATTCTTGATAGTGACTTGATTGATCTTCCGGTAGTCCACACACATTCGCAACAATCCATCCTTCTTCTTCACAAAATGGAATGGAGCTCCCCAAGGCGAAGAGCTCAGCCTAATGTAACCTTTTTCCAACAAATCTTCCAATTGCTCCTTAAGCTCCTTCAATTCCGCCGGAGCCATTCTATAAGGAATAATTGATATTGGCATTGTGCCTGGAAGAAGTTCAATATGAAATTCAATTTCCCTAGATGGTGGTAGTCTTGGTAATTCCTCAGGAAAGACATCTAGGAATTCCACGACTACAGATATTGCTTCTAACTTCCCTCCATCTGGCTTTGTGTCTACCACATAGGACAAAAATGCTTCACATCCTTTTGTTATCAGTTTTTCTACGGTCAGAGCCGAAACTATTCTAGTTGAACTTGCTTTTCTGTCCCCCATAAACAGCACCTTACTACCATTACCAATTTCGAACTCCACGATCTTCTGTTTGCAATCCAGGTTTCCATTATATTTCTCTAAGGTGTCCATACCCAAAATCACATCTAATCCTCCCATCCTTAATGGCATTTGATCCACCACTAATTGTTCTCTTCCAATGTATATTTTAGAGTCTCTATATACTTGAATAATAATAATACATTGGCCGATTGGAGTACTAACCATCAAAGAAGTATCCAATAGGCGCAATTCTTTACCATGCGTAGTTTTACTCAATGACACAAACGAATGAGAAGAACCTAGATCAATCAAGACAATAACATCTTTAGCAAATAATTTAATCATACCAGTTACGACTTCTGAAGCTGTCTCTACATCCTCCTTCGTCATAGCAAACACTCTAGCTAGTGCTTGTCCCTTTGGTCTCTGTAGAGGGTTCACTTTCCTGGCTGCATCAGAACTTCTACTGCCAGCTTTCGTTACTATCCTGTGTCCTACTGTCTCGGCCCTCTTAGAAGCTTGCATCTGACTTTTCTCATGTTTTGGATTATAAGGGCACTCTCTTGTCATATGTCCTTTTTCCCCATAATTGAAGTATGCTCCAGTTAGTCAATAACATTCCCCTTTGTGAAACCTTCCGTAGTGTTCACATTTAAGAATGGGTGGTTTATCCCCATCTCCCCTCCTGCTGCCTCCAACTATTGAGGCTTGGTGTGAGACAGTTTTCATCTATCTAGGCTTGCTTACTCCACTGCTCATCTCCTCAAACTATGCAGGGAAAGTCCTAGCACTCCTCTCTAATATAGGAGACTGCCTCCCTTCTTAAGCTGTTCTCTTCCTTTTCTCTTTCTATTTACCACACTATTGATGTTCTCCACATTTTCCACTCTCAATGTTGCTTCAACCAGCTATTGGAAGTCGCAAAAAATTTATGTCACTACTTTCTCTCTGATGGCCAAATGTAGTCCCGCTTTAAACCTTCGACACCTAGCCACTTCGCTCATCATTAGTTCAACTGCATATCTGGCTAATTCTGTGAGTTGGTGCTCATATTCGCTCACCGTTAATTCCCTCTGGGTGAGGCTCAAAAATTCTCTTTGCTTCTGCTAGATGTACACTTCCGACAAATATTTCTTCTTATAAACAATCAGGAAGTCCTTCCATGCTAACACTGGTGGCTTCAACTGACTTCCCGGGACACTCTTCCACCAATGCAGAGTATCCCCTTGTAGCAAAATCATAGCATATTCAACTTTCCCCTCATCTTCACAGTCCATTTGTTCCAATATCCTTTTGGTCTTCCTCAACCAGGTCTCAGTTTCTTCAAGATCAGTGGTTCCGTAGAAGTCTACTGCTCCATACTTTCTCAACTTATCGAACTGGTTCCCCTTCTTAGCTGGGGCCGAAGAAAAAGATTACGGCATCTGTCTCATAACCTAGACAAATGCCTGAGTAAAGGCTTGGAACAATCTCGGATCTAAGGTAGGCGCTTGCTCCTGTAGAACAGGTGACCCCTAAGTTTGTGATCAAGAGGGCCCACTATCGTTCCCTACAAAAGCCTCAGCATCTCCTAGGGCTATGGACTCATCAGTACTCTCCTCTCTTAGTAGAGAGTTAGATGCAATTGATCCTTGCAATATTCCTCGCGTCCTTCAACGAGGTGGCATTTCACTCCTTCAATAGAAACACTAACGATTAGTTTACATTTTATCTTAATCCTATTTCCTACATGTATGTATGATATGCATGTCATTTAATGCAAACAATCAACTTAACAATGCAACCAATTAATCACATAGAACACAATTCATCCTACCATGCACTCTGAGCCTAAGAAAAACGTAAGCTCTGATACCACAAGATGTTGAGCCTCGTCTCCGGAGCCTAACTATCGATCCGTAGTCATAAGCGTGAGTGGAATACCCCATAGGGTTATTTCAATGAACCCTCACTTCCTTTCCATCACTCTTTTTGTTTTCAATACCAAAGGTTATCAATTTTCATGAAAAGGTTGATCGATATGTTAGGAATCTATCGCTTGAAAAATCACCTCATTTGGAGGTCAGATGACAAAGTTATAGCCAAAAGAATCCAACATGTTTATGTCCTTAATCTTTTGTACCTGTCTTGAAGCAATTGCCATAACTTTTAATAAAATGTCATATTGATCCTATTTTTCGAAAGTTTGAAAGAGAACTTCGAGATCTACAACTTTTATGAAAAACTAAAAGCGAGATTCTGCTTCTAAAATAGCCAAAATTGTGATTTACTGTAGCTGTATTGTTAATGTCCGTTTAACGGACATAGACTGACTTGGGAGCCATTTTTCACCCAAGAAGGTCCGTTAATGTCTGTTAAACAGACATTGGCGAGGCAAAGGGTCCTTTTTCACCCGAGAAGGTCCATTTAACAAACATAATATCCGTTAAATGGACATTAGGGTTCCTTAAACTCCTCCAATGCCTCTCCAATGCTTTTAACATCCTTTATAACACCATAATCAGTCATAATCTCCCCAAATCCAACCCTTCTAGTGTAAAACCACTTCATATCCATTTCACTACTACATACATCCCATTCACACTCGAATCTCAACTCCAAAAGATTCATCACATACAATCTTTCCAACTCCAATATGTTATTCTAACACTAGCAACAATTTGCAATCTCAACAACAGAAAATGCACATCCATCATACTCAAACTTTAAAATAATATAATCATACACAAAAGGAACTTTACAAGTTCTCATTCTCATTCCTAAACAAAATGAACATTTGACAAGCTTTACTTACATATCAACATACCTATCGACATAATACAAAATACAAAAGAATGCTCATGTTTGATATGCTTATAATGCTAGCCAAATTAGTCACTAACTTAGTACAAAAGATTTCTAACTATCTTGGAGTATCCGAATGCCTTGCGAGGATCACTGATCTTCACGATCTGCACCTGAGGAGGGAGAAATTGTGGGTTGAGCTACATAGCTCAGTGGCTAATATATTTATAGCCATTGGCGATAAGCCACACAATTAAACATATATGAATCTATTCATATAAGCATATTCATCTTATCTAGATCCAATGATGTAAATTCAACATTCACAAATCATAGTTCAATGCATCATCACATTAAACATATTTGATGTAATTTTGTCATCCAATCATAACACACAATTCGCATCATAACTTAACATGTCAAAATGCAAATGCACAACCAAATGGCTCGAGGGTTCTGTGGAACAAAACGGAGAAACCGAAGTTTACACCGTGAACGAAATAAGTCCACTTTTCGGATCTCGTGGGCCACAAACGGGCAGCCTGGAGAAGGCTTTATGTTGACGTGCACGTCACTACGAAACAGTTCCTCTCTCGCCCAAACACAATCAAATCTCATGCTTAATTCAATCGTTCACAATCTCATATTCTCATGCTTTTTCTTTATACACAATGCCATGACTCAATTCAATGGCATAACAAGATCATACACACTATTCAATTGTTTTATCACAATGTCATACATGATAATAAAAATTTCACATCACTACATTTCAAGCAAGTCATTTTAACACACAATACACACACAAGGCATTTTGCCCATTACATAATAACTATAAATAAATTACTCACCTTATGATTCTTGAAAATCCAAACTCAATTTGTGCCCTTCCTCTTGCACTTGTGTAGGTTGTTCTTGATTTCCTAACACAACCAAAATTCTCATTCAATTCTAATTCAAATGGAAATCCCCAAAATTTCCATAATCACCACAAATGGAATTAACACAAATCAAGTTCAAACTTAACCTACCCATAGTCCATCTAGGTTAGAAAATCCAAAACCTATCTTAGAAACCCAAAAATCAAATGGGTCTCTCAATCATCTTCTTCCTCCAACCATTCCCAACACAAAACCCCTTTTTCTCTCTAAAGTAAGAAGAAGATGAAGAACTTACCTTAAGAAGCTTGATTCCTTCTTATTCCCATGATTTTTCCTTCCTTTCCCTTCTTTCTCCACGATTTTCTCCTTCTTCTCTCTATTTCACGTTTTTCTCTCCTCTTATTTTGCTTCTCACAACACTCTCTACCTTCCTCTAATTCAAGCCCCCTTGCTATTAGGCTTTCTCCCAATTATACCCCCCATTAGTTCGTCTCTTCCAAGTTTACCCCCTTCCTTCATTTAATCTAAGTCTACTAACTCCTTAAACTAACTTAATTTCTAACACTTCCTTCTAATTTCAATTTCTAATCCTTCCCTCAAATTTCTAATTATTGACCCAATTCAAAAAATAAAATAATAATAATAATAATAAAACAAACAAACAAGCATGAATAAATCATTAAAAAATTAATAAGAAATTTAGAAAAATTTAGGATCCAACAAAAACAATTCAGGAACTATTTCATAAATTTAAAAAATTATCCAAAACGATACCTGATATTGACTGGTATAAACACAATGCCGTACTAGAACCAAATCTAGTACCAGTACTGGTATGGTATTCAAAACATTGATATCGCCTGATAATTTGATGGAAAAATATGATAATTATTATTTTCAACGTACAAAATGTTTAGTGTTTATATTTTCTTACGTGTTATGAAGTATATCATTTGATAATTTGATGAAAAATATGATAATTATAATTTTCAGTTATGTATATGTATAATTATGAATATTAGGGTAAGATAAATCATACATGCAAAATTGAATAAAGATTGGCTTATAATGGTTTGAGAATAGACTAGGAAAGTTGTGAATCTGTGGCTTACCTTAGATAAGGTATATTCGATGGTCATAGATTGATGGGTTGTTGAGATATAAGGGAATTGTACTTACGTACTTATCGGTGGAGAAGTTACCGAGGCGTCCTTATCCTTGGGATATCCTATGAGATGGTTAGGTACCAAAATGGTACCTGGGTATCCTAAATCTTGGGAATATCTTGTTCCAATGGCTAGGTATTAAAGTGGTACTAGGATAAGAGAGTGGTAGATTGAAGGATTGAGGTACCCATTGTCAATATTTACACATTTGATTATGTTTCCACTTAGTGAGTGCTTATGATGAGTAGAAATGAACTAGTAGACCATTAAATATAAGCCGACGAGGTTAAGTAGTGTCTAGTTAATTCAATATTAAAGAGGTAAAACCTACATGTTATTAATAAATATTAAATTAGTATTAATAATTAGTAACTAATAATAATAAGATTATGAACATTTATTAAATTTTTGGGTAGGTTGAGTATTGCTTGTGTATTTTAGTGTTATATGTATGTTTTATCATTTAACTATTTTTGCAATATATTGAGTTATTAGATTTTAAGTGTATGGTCAGGTTACCCTTACTGAGTAAGTAGCTCAGCTCTTATTGCTATATTTTTTTAAGTGGTAGAGAGATTTTCAATAACCCTAGCGCATGTGACTAACAGTATAAAGTCTAGGTGAGGCTAGTAGATTAAATTGAGTACAATTGTTTTTACTGTAAATATTTTTGAATGTTACAGTTTAGGATAGTTATGCTTGAATAGATAATTTTTGGTGACTGATGAATGTCATTTTTTAGACTATAATGTCATTTTTTAGACTAATGAGATTTTTGGTAATTAATTATAAAATTATGGATAAATTTGGCTAAATTGTAGCTTAAGAATTTTGGAGCATCATATTTAGGTAGTATTAGAGCGAGTTTATGTTTATAACGACAATTTGAGTGAATTAGAAAGAAAATTGATAATTTATTATTATCTTATCTAGGAAGGTTTCATAAGATGATACTTCATTCGTGCTTTGGATGTGCCTAATCAGGGGGACGTCGGAGTCGATCAAATAGGAGGAGCGATGCCAGTGCCACCTCAGATGTTGCAATTCTTTTAAATAATGTAATATGTTGTGACTGTAGTTTTAGCCCAAGGTGATCCTAGGGTGGACTGCAAATATGAGTGAATTCGTAAGATGGGTATAGTGAATTTTTCACGCACTACTAATCCCAAAGAGGCCGAGTCATAATGGAAGCAGACAAAGTTAGTTATAGACCAAATGTAGTGTATCTTAGAAAGGACGTTGCAGTTGTAACATCCACATAGTCATATACCCCCTGGGAGATATGTAAGTGTCACAAAAAACAGAATTGAAGCAATCCAAAACATACCAAACATTCCTTATATGCATTTCAGCAACACAATCAAACATACATTATATTCATTAAATGTTGTTGTAAACAAACCATAATGTACTTCATATTTAATTAAGTTATCAAAATACATGCCTTAAACATAATCCATCTTGTAATAAGGTTATTACAAACTATTAAACAAAATACAAACTGTCTCATATTGTCAGATATAGCTCAAAAACTCAAATATACATATTTCAAAAACAAAACAGTTTTCAAAACAGAACATATTCTTCATTGGCCACTATGGTAGTCCTTATCCCAGTCTTTAGCCTTTTTATCAGAACCTATACAGAGGTAAAACCACCGTGATAACCATATAACTTAGTGGGGAATAACTAAACAAAATACATAATGGCAACTGTTTCTAGCAATCGTCTAACATTTATATATATAGAGTAATACAAACATTATGTCTCAGAATAGAATATGATTCATCAATCAATATAGAACATTCTTGCATTAGAACAAAACTCATAAATATCAAAATAGAATGTATAAATATCATAATTGAATATTAGAATAAGATATAATCCTTTCAGATCAAAGTATGACTTATGTCAATACAGAACTTGTTTTATCACAAATCAGAGCTGATCTCTTGTATCAGAACAAAATTGCTTATATCAAAACTGAACATGTATCAGAATACAAAACAAGTTAGATTGCTGATACTTTTTGACATAAATGAGTAACGGGACCATAACAAAAGATGCCATGATTGGTATCTGAAACAGAAGAGACTAATAGTGTTGAAAATCATGGGACACCATAGTGTCGATAATCAGGGGACACCATAGTGTCAATAATAAGGGGACACTATAGTGTCAAGTTACAGGAGCAACTGTAGATCCTTCTAGGCATACCTATTTACCAACATCTTAACAATTTTAAAACAAACCATTTTAGATTTCAAAAATTTCATGTAAATGATGTAGTGCATATCATATAACTTTATTCATTTGATCAAACTTAACATGTCTTATAAATACAAACATATGCATTAAAGCATCAACAAATGTATTGAGTCATCACACATTATGTATATTCACACAATTAGAAAGCACTTCCAATACAATCCCAATTATCAAACTCCTCGGATAATTGATAGTCCAGAATTATCACAATATTATAATCACATGACAGTGAAATAATGCATAAGTATGAATTCATTTTCTTATGCTCAAATTGAATTTATTCTCACTCAAACTTTTCATGCCTTATAAACGTAAGAATTTGTAATAATGTACCAATGAATATATTAAGTAATTACATTTTATATGTACTCACATAAGTTCCCAATTCTCAAACATATATAACTAACATATCACTTTTATCATTTAAATCACATTTATGTTTGTAAGTATACTTCATTCCTTTAAGTACTTATAAGTTCCAAAATTAGATACTTTGTTATCTAATAACACCTTCTTTAAGTTATTACTTCAATAAAAATCCAACTCTTATTCAACCTTTAATAAACTTATTCCATATCAAACTAGGTTCATTTTCAAGCTCAATTAAGTCCATTTAAACCATTATTAAGTACCTTAACCTTATATAGTCCAACAATTGTCTAAACAACAATTTTCTAAACCAACATTTTTCACTTCCTAGCTAATTCCCACGATCGCGAGAATAAGCCTTATAAATACGACGATCATAGGATGAGTGAATCGTCACCCATAACCTCTATTTTGTTTCCAAAACTTGACTTCTTTACTTCCATTTGACATACCTTTAGCAAAGTCTATCAATTTCACGTCAATTCTACCTTATTCATGCTTCAATACCTCATCAAATTCATGCCCAAACCAATTCAAAAATCATTCATAAGTAACTTATAAATCAGTATCTTCCACACATCAAAACTAAGCCAGAAGTTATCATACAAGGATAATTTTTCCAGCATTCATTTATCATCTTCATAACACATATTTCATGCTAATTCAATTATCATAAAACTATTAATAATACATACTGTCAAATTTAGTAATCCCTTGCCTAATTACCTTCAAATTCCTTCTTCAAAGAACTAACCAAACCAGCCCTTCATGCAACCAAAACACTTCTGAAATTTAGGTAGATGTAAAATGATCTTAACACTAAGATGATAACAACATAAAAGGTAGTATAAAGTAGCTTTCTTGATGCAGTAACTTACAAGGATTCCAAGAGAAAATGATCCCAAAAAAACTCCAGAAGTTGAGAGGAAATGAGAGAGTTTCGGAGGAGAGAGTGCAAGATAGTGAAGAATGAGCAAAACAGAAATTACTCCAACAAAAACTTGCCTCATCCATTGCTAGGCCATTTGTCAATGTATTAACTATGCCATTTGTCAATATATTGACTATGCCAAATGTCACTAACTCATTGGCCTAGTCATTCCAATTTACATGTACCAACTTATCTTGTCACTTGACAATTTTTCTAGTCCAAATGTACATTTTAATACCTCATAATGATATCAATTAATTCCAAATTACTAAGTATGATCCATTAAACCATAATTCAAGTCATATGCAATTCTTAATCATATCACAATTTTTAACACCTATCATACAAGTACTTTCATGAACATGTAACATTCCAACTATGGTACAATTTGGGGCCTTATACATTTGGACCATCCTTACTACAAATCATCCAAAAGAAAAGGAGATCATTCAAAGTTACCATTTGGAACAATGTGGTTTAAAGGTAAACACATCAGAACAATATGTCCAACTAGAGATTCCAAAAGAACTCATCTCTCTTCAGAAAGACCAAAATCATACTCATCTCCATGTTGGAGCAGTCACACTTGTTCTCACTCTCCACGAAATTCCAACCATTGCTATGATATCTCTTTTTAACACTACCTATATGACTTACTAAAATGCATTGATTATGTTACACTATTGAAAACTCTCATCAATAGGCATCTAGGCTACCCTAGATCAAAAGGTCAGGGGGGATAACAGAAACCCAAGGCACGTGACATTATTAGACCACATGAATTAAGCAAGGCTTTTCTTGCTATGACTCCTAAGCTTGTGGAATATTTCACCAATAAGCCTCAAGGGAGTTGTATCATAAGTTTCCAACCTACAAACCAATCAAGTAATTTATATAACAATTTTTCATAAGAGGAAAAAGATAACTAAAGATTGACTGCATCTTAGATTTCAAATATGCTAGTTGAGACACAAGCCCTTCTTCTCTTTTTTAGGTGAAAATTCTAAAAGCTTACCTTTTAGAAATCTAAACAGACCAATCTTTTCCTGTATAACTTAGAACTCAGATATGATCTATAGTCTAAGACTTTTTGATATATAGGAGACTCATAAAGAGGCAAGTATAAAGCATACTTGTCTTTCTTTATGATTGTTGCTACATTATTCAAGAATCAAGCTTTTAGGAGAGAAAACTTAAAAAGAATTCATAAGATAGAAAACATAACACACTTCATTTTACTAAATTATCAATGATTTACAGCAGAGGAGAAACCTTGCTTTTATAAACTAAGTAAGGAAAAACAAGACAATCAACTTTTAGAAATATTCCCACATAGTATAATAATCTAAAATAAAATAAAAAGGTGAATAATGAAAGTAACAATTATTGGAAACAATGGGTCCAATAATATTCTTAGAAGATAAGAGGGAATCTATTAACAAAGCGCTGTAGAAAAAGATCGAGGTCCACTGCCATCCTCAGACTCAGACATATGATCTATTTTTTCAGTTCTTTAATAAAATGAGCTATTTCTATATCGGTCCAAACTAGAGGACAAGGGTCTTATGCATCTTGAAAATAATTAAGAATTTTGGGTTGATTTAAGGCTTTTAAGCTGTGGAGCTTTGTCCAATTTCAAAATTGGTTTTGGAAGCCAAATGGACATGGCAATTCACCCACCATAATATTGAATCTTATATAAGCAAATTGGTCAATAGAAGACCAATATTTAACAGTTGTTGAAATGAGCTCTAAAAGGGCAAAGTCACTAAGGTATAGACCCAAAGATGTATCAGTAATTAGCTTTGTGAATTTGGGATGATGGTTCAAGTGATATAGAAAATGGTACAATGCGTTAAGTCTTTCTAATTTTTTAGCTAGTTAAAGGAGGTCCTCTAAATTTGAAAATAATTAATGGTGCAAATATAACCACTTTCAGTGAAGCTATAAGGACGATGGACAATAAAGATATATTGAACTTTTTTTAAAACAGACGAATGCTCCATAGATGATATCGGTTAAGGATTTGTCCAAGTTGAGCATGTCATTTAGCTAAGGGTTATAACCACTCTATGAATGTCCATAGTACGGAACTAATGTTGGCTGGATTTGCAAGATGTTTGTAAACATGCAATGGAGAGAGAGAAACTAGATAGCAATACATGGCAAATAGAGTCGAAAGATGCCATATAAATGACTAGAAAAGAGAATCATAGATATGGTGAAGGGTTCAGTAAGGTGCTAACATGTTAAACTAATGAGGGTGTGGAGGAATGTTCATAGTAGTTAGAACAATATGAAGGTAGTAAAAAAAGACTTTTATGAAGGAGAACAACAATGTCATCTATTGTTTGTCAAGGAGTTTTGGTGATTGGAGGGAAGGAATTCTTATTCTTGGCATAAAAAGGAAAATCCTTAATTGGAGGGATTAGAGGAATTGATTTTCTCAAGATGGGAGAGATATTGAATTGGCTTTCTAGGTCTAGAGAGAAAATTAGCAAGCACGTTATGATGGCCTTTGATATAGGGTACTGTGAATTTATAGCAGGAGAACCAATCCTGCAACCGAAGCAATTAGTTGTCAGACAATATTTTCTTGTTAGGTGCAATAATATTTGGAAGTGACATGTTATTCATTTCCACCATAAAATGGTATGGGCTGAGGTAGACATTAAATGTTTCAATGCCTTTCTTTACCACCAAGATCTCCTTATAGATGGTATGGTAGTGCTTTTCTGATTCCTTGAATTAGCCACTAGCATGGCTAAAATAAAGTCTTTTCCCATCAATCTTTTCAATCAAGATGGCACCCTAATAATGGTCATTAGCATTTGTCTAAAGGATGCGTTGGACTTCGTCAGGAATGTGGATAAAGGACTTGTGTAATGAGCCACATGTGGAATGAAATCTCTTATGTAATTAACAATTCCAATGAATTGTTGAATCTACTTTGTGTTGAGATTTTCACTAGGAAAATGCAATAGTTCACTACCTTTGTGTAGACTAGGCTGATAAAATCCATCATGAAAATTCATACTTGAAAATTCTTTTTAGGCTATTCCAACATGGCTTTTCTTGGTTGAGAGCATATTTCCATATCGGTTTATAAGATCCAAAAGTGATTGTAGTAGTATCTTATGATCTTAATGGGTCTTGAAGTATAAGAGGATATCCTCAATGTAGATCAAGGTATTGAAAGAATGGGCTTATAAATTTTTGTCATGGCCCTTTGAAATAGTGACGGCGCAACCTTGAGTCCAAATGGCATAATAGATTGGTATTGAGCATTGAGAATGTAGAAAGTTGTCATGTATCTTTCTTGTGGATCTATACACAATTTCCAAAATTATGCTTTTAAGTCAAACTTCGAAAAGATTATTGCTTCTTTGAGAAATAGGACTTGAGTATTAATCTTTGGTAATGGGAATTTATCATCCTGAAGGAATGCATTTAGAGGTTTATAATTAATTACCAACTTCTTTTTTCCACTCTTTTGTTCATATAGAAAGCTTGACATGCCCAGTCTAATTTTGTAAGCTCAATTAATCCTTGTTTAAACAAGATAGTATATTCTTCATATGTTAATTTTAAATCAACAAAATTCATGTTAGGGTGAGTAGCCTTGGTAGGATTGATATCTTCATTCTTCTTGAAAGGTAGATGAATAAAGAATTGTGGATTTTTCCAAAATGGATTTGGATGTAAGAACTGCGCATAGTTCTCATAATTGTGTTCCAAAAATTGACCCTTAATGCTTCACATTAAGGCAGTACTTAGGTGAGTTCAAACATGTTGCATATATTTTGTGTGAGCAATGAAGTTGGCTTGACATTTAGTCCTCTTAAGTAATATTTGTAATGGAGATACTTTGCAATAGATATCCATACCAATTAGGATATTTAGGTCAGGTAGATGACTGCCAAAAATGTTAGTCCATATAACACAATCAGGGAAAAATCTTATCCCTATTTTTCTGTTGGTGATAAGCCGAATCTTAAATGAATTTCCATTAGCTGCAAAAAAATATTCATCAAGTGATATCAAGGTTTGAGGAGGTATGATGTTGGGCTTCATAACGCTTTGACAAGATTAGAGATGTCAAAAAAAGACCGGTCAACCCAACCCGACCCTGCCTAATTTTGACTAGGGCCGACCATAGTAGGCCCAACTAGGCCACGAGGTAAGGTCGAGAGGCCATAGGTCAGTTCAGTCAGTGGCTCGATCGTTACTTCTAAAACATCATTGTTTTGGAAGTTTTTCTTTTAAAAAATGGGAGGTTGGGTTAGCTGGGCTACGAATTGGTCAGCCTGTACCCGCCGGGCCATAGGCCACCATGGCTCGGGGTCCCCCAAGCTCAGACCGGCCCAACTTATTGACATCTCTAGACAAGATCTGGTATCTATATATCCAATAACCTTAATTGGATTATCATATTTATCCTGTTGTAACCATTGGATATGGACGTAAGGACGAGGAACTGTAACAAAATGGTTGTTATAGCATGTATAAGTTACCATCCTCAATATCTTCATTGTCGTTGATTAATTCATTAGAGGATTCAAAATTGTCATCAAAAGATTCGATTTGAACAACAAATGTTATTTCTTTATCTTCATTGGATTGTTTTTCAATGAAATCTTCGATATTACAATTGTTATGGATAGGCATTATAGCCTCAATGGATTCCAACAGTTTTAAATTCCTTTTTATCTTATTAGGACATTAGCGAGCATGATGTCCCAATTTTTCATAAATAAAGTATCGATCTGTCTTTTTTGCTTGAGGGGCTCATCTTTTAAAGCATCAAACAAATTTGTGTCAGTTCCTTCTTCTGAATGGCTTATGATAACCTTCATTTAAAATGTGGGATTTGTTAAACTTTTTGTAGGAGAACTTCTTGTGATGATACTTCTTTTTAGTATGACATTCAAACAATCTTTTTTCTCCTTACAGTTAATCTTTAGATAAGGCTTTTTGCAAGCCTTTTTCAGTAGATGACTACCTTTAATCATGTTCTTGAAAAACATTTGTTGATCACAAAGTTTGTTAACAGAATCTAAGGTGAGATGATAAATTTCACCAAGAGATATTTCTCTCATATCTCTTCCTAGAGCTGCAATGGTCCTTTAGAGTTTAGGTTGTAATTCTTTTGGAAGAGATGAGATGAATGTATAATAGAGATTGACATTATTAAAACCATTAAGCAGATAATATCTTTCCATCATACGTTGAAAATGTTTCTATAGGTCTCTTCTGTCTAGTGAACAACACTTCATTTCAAAGTAATCTTACTTAATTTGTTTGTCAATAGGCTGAAAGTCACCAATGAATTCTTTATGGATAACCCCAAGAAGAATTCATGTAGATGCTAATTGAATATACTGGAGTATGCGGTAGTCATCTAGACTTTTCCACCGTTATTGTAAAGTACTAGTAAAACAAACATTAAACTCAGACAATATATCTTTTAAAGGCTGATTTGGTTGTTTCAAAATGAAATCAATCCAAACTCCAAATCTATGGAGTCTATCTCTCCATTTTTTAGGTGGAAGATCATCAAAAGTAAACTAAGGTCTTGAAGTAAGTCTAGTTGGTTGTACTTGTAATGGTGATGGTGAAGGTCTAAATGGTTCAATTCCTATAGATTCAACTCTAGTAATTTCCGATTCAAATTCAATTGGTTGAGATCTGTTAAGCATAATCATCATGATTTAGGCCAATTTAGACAAATATACAAATTGTTTTAAAACTTCCGAAGAAAGTTCAAAATCTTCACATGGTTGTCCTTCATATTATTCTAAGATAGATATTAGTTCAAGAGTTTCAATAAACTCTTATTGAGGGGCTTTGGATTTTCCAGTAAATAGTGCATGTTACGTTTTTGGTGGTAAAGAAGTGTAATTTTACTCTATAAAGGCTTTATCTATGGATCAACAGGTTTGGTATATGAGGGTGATGGGTCATGAATCTTATCAGTTTTGGGCTTCGTAGGTTTGGTAGTAGGATGAACATGCTGCTTAATTAAATGATAATTCATCTTAAAGACCTCTTTATAATCAGCAATTTTAGGATAGGTTAGAGTTGGATAGATGGGTTGGATAACTAAAAAAGTTATAGGATAAGCTCCATAAATAGTCTTAGACTATTCTGTCTGCATATCTGCCTTCATTCTTTGTACTTCTTTGACTCTTCGAAGTTCTTGCTATGTGGTTTTAAAATTAGGTCCAAAATACTATGTTTCAATATATCTTTAGAGATCAACATCAAGTTGAACAATTTGATCTTTCAAAGATGTCTATAGTTTTTGGATCTAAGAATGCACAGTTTCCACCCATTTTTTAGTAGCCTAGGTTTGGTTGATAAGACCATCGAACTTCGTATCAATTCAGTAAAGCACTTTACTTTGGGCTATATCATTATTAGTGTGTCAGTTGAGTACTTCATCTGTAGGATTGGATACAAAGGTACCATAAGAAGTGATTTCTATTGAACGAATATAAGGGTTGGAGATAACCTTACTAGTATCATCTGTGCACCTCTCTAGGGGAAGAAATTCATCCTCATGTGGTCTCATCACCAAACAAGGAACTGGTACTGGAGTAATAACAGGAATGGAAGAAATAATGGGTTAAGATCTATTGGGAATTGGTTCTTTAAGGAATAGATGTTCTTTTCCAACAGCTTTGAGTAGCTCATAAAGAGTTGTAGGTTTGGGTCATGGGTTTTTAAGCTCAACTTGAGATCTTGAATCTAGGTCATGATTAGCATGCCTAGGATGGAGTTTTTGGGAAGGTTGATAATAATGGATTTCTTTGGGTTGTTGCCTTCCTTTATGTCAAAGTTTTTCACACAGGGATTGATCCACATCCTGTATGAATTGTTCTTGATGACGATTGATGGACACATATTGACCATCAGATTTAACATAGTAGATAAGAGATCCATTTTTGCCTTCTTTGTATGATAACACCGATTGAAGCATTAAAATAGGTCTAGATATGCCAAAGGATCTAGGCTAGTCTTTATTGGGTCTGGTGTTGATGGATTTAATAGATCATCTCTTAGTGTCCTGACAATAGACAGAGGAGTATAGAAAGAATACTTGTGATAAGCATAAAACACCTTCTGATAGTTAGTAATCCATATGTTGGAATTAACTTTTTAGGTTCCATCAGTGGGAATTGTTTTGAAATATGGATGATAGTAGTCTGCTCATGAGCTCGATGTATAACCATATACAGAGCATCAAAAGTTGAACTTGGAAAGTTTGGATCTACATTATGGTTTTGTAAGTGATTGATCATTTAGTGGTACAAACTGGTCATGATTATTGTAAGGTCTTGCTCTGCTCTAGTAATTTGGATTTAAACTTGGAATCTTTCAAATAAAGTGGGATTGTCCAATCTAACGTTGAAATTAGAGACTATGATGAGAATAACACTTCCATTGTTGAGAATTGTCAATAAAGTAGCAATCAATGTATTTTAATAAGTCGTATAGACATTGTCAAAAAAAGATATGCTAGCAGTTGCAGGATTTCCTTTTCTTCTATGGAGAGTCAGAACAAGTATAATTGCTCCAGCATAGACAAGAGTATAACTATGGTATCTCCAAATAAAGTTAAGTTCTTTTGGAATCTCCAGTTTAACATGTTGTTCCGGGATGATGAAATTATGTTCTTACTTTCAAATTTTAAGTAATAAACTACATTCGCTCTTTTAAAGAATTCATAGGCTACTTTGTCCAAAAATATAATAATTATTATTAAATTTAAAATAATTTTCTAACCTAATTGATAAAATAGAAGATCATAAGTAACATTTTCTAATTGTATTATCGCACTAATAACATAAAAACACAGTTTGACGATCTGCGGGTGGTCACCATTCTTGACTTAAAAAAGTTCAAAATATAATTAAAAAATTATATATTTTATTATTTTAATCAATATTTTATCATTTTTGTATTATGTAGAAAGTTTCCAAGGTCATAGAAACTACTACTACCAATGCCAGGGGCTACACAGCATTTTTCATAAGATAAAATAACAATCAATGTTTTACTACCAATTCAATCATTCAGCATTTGCATCTGCGCCTATCCATCAAAGTTCAATCTTTTTGTTTTGGCCTAATATAAAATGAAAGGAGAAAAACAATTCATCTTCCAAGGACAAGAAGCCTTTGATCCTTTGATAAATTATGGAACACAGTGGAAATCATTGTTGGAAGTAACCTCTGACAGCTCAAGTAATACTCTCAAATATCATAACCCATTCCTGAAGTTAATGGAGCTCAACATAGAACAGTTAAGCCTTCTAGTTTCAACCACATATTCAGATACAAGATAATTAAAATAGCAAATGCATACATGGCTTTATACCTCATATAGCAACTACAAAGAAGCACACTCCCTTAGTATTTATAAAAGAGTCTAGTACTAGCCAACAAAGAGACTCATTGGAGAACCATGCTAAAGTTTTGGCTAGAACTTGCATGAAAGAAACCTAAATCACTTGTGAGCAACTGCAACTACTTGTTTCCCAACGTTGCGGCCACTGAAAAGGCCTATAAGTGCTGCAGGGGCACTCTCAAGGCCTTCAGCTATGTCTTCCACATAGACGATCTTTCCTTCTCTTATGTAAGGCAGAATAAAGTCCAAGAACTTGGAGTAAAGGTGATAATATTCAAAAACTATAAATCCTTCCAGGCGAATTCGCTTAACCACAATGGTTGTCAAATTGTGCACTCCTTCGGGCTGTTCAAGATTGTACTGTGAGATCATTCCACATGCAGCGATGCGGCCATGAGGTCTCATGTTTAGGAGTACTGCATCAAGCATTTTGCCTCCAACGTTCTCAAAATAAATGTCGATGCCTTCAGAAAAATACCTATCAAGAGAAATTGATTGCATAGCTCATCACTTCAGGGAAAAAAGCCTTGTCTCAGTTGTGGTCATTAATAGTTATCTCCAAGTTGCCTGATTACTATTCTATACTGTACCAAGATGGAACGACTAAAGGAAAAATTACTTTTCAGAAGAGAAATTCATCTTGTAACCGCCATCAGATATTATAACAGTGTACAATCTCTACATTCATGCTCAGCTCTGTTTGCATAGATTGAATTGCTGTAATTAACGGATTGTTACTATTGGATAGCATTACTCTGCAAACATTTAGAAAAAGAGGTATAGGCAATGCAACAAAAGTATCCCATCCTCTTCCCTCAGGTTAGAAGACGAATTATAGAAAAAACTTAAAACAGAAATATAATGTTTCAAAAATATCCAAAACTATTTGAACCTTTTGTCACAGTTTTCTCTGCAGTCATGCATACAAACCTTTTCAATGCAGCATCAAGGTCTGGCTCTTCCTTATAATTGAAAGCATCGTCAAACCCAAACTTGTCTTTTAGTAAGTCAACCTTGCATGTTTAAATAAAAGAAAATGATTAATTTCTCGTATCTCAGAATGAAACCACTTGCTGCAACCGACTAAAAGAGAGTATACAGAGGAAGGAATGCAACAGATGTGTGATCGATGGCTAAAAATAGTCCACCTAGTTTCACAAAGGAAGTTGATAAAAAAAGGTGCAACAGTGTCATCCTCAAATGACTTACTTATTTCAATTTTAAGGAATGATAACAAGAATATGAAGTGCTCAAAAGAGCTCCTCAAATCAAAGACTGAAAAGATGAGCAATTAGCTAAAATAATGGTGATCCTCAAGGAGGGTGAGCCTTGGAGCAACTTGAAAAATTACTCCTTCGTAACCTTATGATCACATGTTCAAGTTACGAAAACAACCTCTTTGTAGAAATACAAGAGTACATCATGACCCTCCCCAAACTCCCACAAAGCAGGGAGCCTTGTGCACTAAATACGTTGACATTTAATGGTGATCTTCAAGGATATTAAGAGATGAAATTACTGAACTATAGCTGCCTCATCCATTTGTGCTTGTTTGCATATGCATAAACTTGTATGCACAAAGGTTCAACCTTTCTTTATTAAACATTAGAGAGAAACGCACACCTTTTCTTTACTACCAGCGCTACCAACGACGTAGCAACCCAACAATTTGGCAAACTGCCCAACTAGCTGACCAACAGCACCAGATGCTGCCGAAATGTACACACGTTCTCCTTCCTTTGGAGAACAAATCTCATAGAAACCAACATAAGCAGTCATGCCAGGCATGCCTGTAAATAAGAGAGATCTTAATGACACAAAGTGTATGAATATGTATTGAAGTAACATGATAAAAAGATACCAAGAGCTGAATTTTGGTAACTTCAAGTCAGTTTAAGAAGTTCGTTAAAAGCAGAATTCGGTAACTCTTAATGAAAGAAGATGTATTAAATAATTACAGAAAGAAAAAACTTTTGAAGATGTATGAAAAAGTTCAAATTACTTTTGAAGGTTAGAATAGGTGGCATTAGCGGCTCAGGATTTATACATACCACACACCTACATACATTCTGAATAGGCATCCAAGCAATATCTCAAAACATATACGCAGAACTGTCTCCCTTCTATTGACTTCCAAAACTTTGGCACGAGCAAATGAAGCAACAAAAAGCAATGATTTGAAGCTCCTCTATTCAAGTTTTTCAAAGTGAATGAAAAATGATTAAATGAAAAACCAGCAACAAAATGCTCCAACATATTCAGGAGCATTTCACCTTATCCAGGTTTGCTTTCCACAATGCATTTGTAGGCATATATAAGAACGAAGTATATACTTGAACTTTGATATCTTGAAGAAACACCTTACCAAGAATTCCAGTGTAGTAGGAAAGTGGTACATCAGTGTGTTGGATTTTAATGAATCCTTCAGGTGCAGTAATAAGACTATATTCTTCCCAACTAGTCCTCCCCCAAACTAAGTCTCCTTTCTTGAAGTCAGGGTGACTAGAATCAATAACTTCAGCCACTCCCAGTCCTTGTATTGGCTGCTCAAGACACCAAGACCCAATCCAATTAAAAATTTTATCCAATAAGGAACAATAACATCACTTTAATCCTGCTACTAGCATCCTAGCCGCTAGTCTAAAAGTTGTTAGGTTCTCTTTTACTAGCTTAATTATAAATTTCTTTCTGAATAGTTATTTACACTCGAATTTCAGATTAAGCCAATGAAAACTGCGATGCTGTTTTAGGTTTTTCCATGTTCTCGACTACCAACAAATAAAAAACTTAGAAAACAGAAAAGGCACAATTTTTAATTGTTTAACTCCATCCATCAGAGAAAAAGTAAACCCAGCCCTAGCATTCTATTCATTTGACACTGAAATCAACACAAAGCACCAATTATCCACCGAATTCGCTTATCATTTACGATGACCAATCAACCACAATAACATTCGATTACTACAATAAGCAACTTCCCCAACTCCTTTTTGCTTCCTTATCTCCCAAAATCAATCCCAATCACATCTCTTTTCCTCATGCATGCCGAATCTATCACTTCCTTACGGGGTTTCCGAACAGTAACAACTTCCAACAGTTTAGAGTGTGAGAAAAAGTGTACATACAGAGCCAGGGGTGAAGGGACCGAAGTCAGGATCATTAGATGGTTGATTGCTCATGCGACCACGCAAGTAAGGATCACAGGACAAGTACAGATTCTTGACAAGAACCGCTTTACTGCCTTGTGGTGGAGCAAGTTCTCTGGTAGTTGTAGTAACGTACATGTCAGATTCTTTAGGAAAACCCGTGACATAGTCCTTGAATATCACCTGCTTGTTGCTGACTTTCTGTACTTCACCTTCACCTCCCATGTTTACGTTCTCACGCTGTTCTCTGTAAAGTACTAACGAGATAAGGCAGCGACTTCGTGTTTTATCACTTTAGGTATATCTCTTTTAGCCGTCGACAAATGTCTGCTCCCTGAAAGGAGCACATGCAATATACTATTATGGGCGTTCTAACCTGTTTCAGTCTATTACTCTACTTTATTCACACGTTTCAGGCTATTTTATTCATTTTTGTGTAGGTAGTGGATGAAATTTAATAAAATTAATTAGGAATAAATTTACATGAAAAGAAGATTTGATCCCTAATTATTCTCAGTCAATGTTATGAAAAACATGTGAGTAACCGATATCAGATTTAATCTTGATACAGAATTAATACAGAATATTATTTTTGGATAATTTTTAATTTTATAAAATAGTTTTAAAATTTTTTAAAATTACAAAATAGTCCCTCAATATATGATATTATATATAAGTCTCTAAAAATTATAAAAATAGAAATTATAAAATAATAATAATAATCTATTTATTTATAATAACCAAAATTAATATCATCGTCATCACACCCAAAACTGAATTCCCACAATAAAGGAGGATCTGGAAATGTTTGATAGTACACAACCTTATCCCTTCATAGTAGAGAGGTTGTTTTCAGTAGACCCACATGCAGATTTGACAATAAAAGAGTGATACATGTACAAGCGTAGATAAGTAAACTGGCATGCTAACTAATTTGGTAAATAAAATTACCAAAACAATACATAAATAAATAAACAATTTGATATAGCCAAAAAGATATACCTAGTGGTGTCTAGATCTGCTAGTATCTGATACGCTGCAAAGACTGGCTCTTCATGTTGCTAGATAAGCTAAGGCTCTTTGTTCAGAGGCCCTGAGGGTATGACAATCCAACAGTTTTAGACTGTCTTGCACTTTCCCCTATACACTTGTCGTGAAAAATCAAGTTATGGGTCCGAAAACCCTGTTTAAGCCTTACAACTAGCATCGATTAAAAAGGACATTCAGGTTGGACTCTCTATGCTGTAAGTACGTGGCGCAAGAGTAGAATAAATATCTCCTAAATACTTACTCAACTGCTGTGGGGGAGCTTTAGAGGGTATCCTTTACCCTTATTTGGTCACTCCAGACTTTTTTATTACTAGCCACTGCTTCCGTAAGAGCCAACTCTAACATATCTTTCTTGATCACTTCTTTCCAGTTCTTATAAGACCTCCCTTTTCTTCTCTTGTAGTTAGTAATGGTTATATTCTCATAACACCGAACCGGAGCACCTAAGGGCCTCCTACGCATATGCCCAAACCACCTCAACCTAGTCTCCCTTAACTTGTTAGCAATGCTAGCCACCCGTAACCTATTTATCACCACTCTATCCGAGACCCTATCTCTTTTGGTAAATTCACACATCCGCCTAAGTATACGCATTTTTGCTACCAGCAGATGTCTTGTATGTCTATGTTTGGTAGACCAGCATTCTGCCTCATACAATATGGCTGGTCGAATCACCATTTTATAAAACTTTCCTTTGAGTTTTAAAGGAATCTTTTTATCACATAAAACACCTGATGCACTTTACCATTTGGCCCACCTAGATCTAATACGGCTATATCGACATCAATATTTCTATCTCTTTGAATGATGGACCTGTATCACCCCATTCTTGCCAGACACGTACTCGACATCTATGGGTGATATCCAAGTTCGTGCCCCGCAAGGGTGGCGTGCTAGAACACTCAATCAGTCAAAACTCAGTACAAATTTTTTTATTCTTTTGGAAAACAATGTACGAATACACGTATGTAGATATCAGTAATCAAATTTGGACTCATTTTAAGCATAAACATTTTCAAACACAAAGTTACAACTAGTACACAACTCATCAAAATTTCACTAGTCACTTGGGCCTAAATTCAAATACAAAACATTTCCAATTTCAAAAGTT
>JAOSBK010000005.1:7771968-7782578 GCA_027568895.1 Erythroxylum shatona | reverse complement strand
GAAAAATATATATTTAAATATATATATATATATATATTTAAATATATATTTTTCTATTATTTCTATTTCTATTATTATTTATTAATTCCTTTTGACTATTGCCTATATATATATATTTGTACAAATGGTACTTCGAACTTGGAACAAGCCTGAAGAAATTAACGATACTTCTTTATCTTTTGAGTTTGATACTTTTGATTGACACTTTGCGAAAGATTTCTGCAAAGGGTTTTATTAACTCCTAATTCATTTCAAGTAGATCTTATTACTGTAATAATTCTTAATTCATGAGTTGTAGGGAGGGACATCAATTATTGAATAATCTACATCACTTTAGTTTCTATTGTAACAAAAGATTCCCTTTTTATTACTCAACTTCAAGCTTCTCTTCTGCTTTTGCATTGCCTGATGATATGCACTTGAGCTTTGGGGTTGAAACGCAACCTGATGGAAACCAAGCACCATAAACAAACTTTATTTATACGATCATATGTACCACATCATTTGCAAAACATTAACTAACATCATTTAAATGATAAGGAAAGTTCAAGATTGGCCATATAAACATAATTGTGATTTCATAGGACCTCAACATCATTGAACATAAATATATGATAATTATAGTTTAAAAATGCGTAATAAAACACATTCTTCCAAATTCCATTAACATATCATGGGCATCAAAACAAAAAGTCATTGGATTGAGAGGAATGTCGATAACATTAACAAAATCGGAGCTAAATACATTTAAGTAATGCATAATAAGTTCTATATGAAGTACTAAAGAAACTGAAATATCAACCATTATCTTGAGTTCAGAAGTTAAAATAATTGAGGTATGAGAGAGTTCTTTTGTTGATAAAGAGCTTATAAAAAATAATGAGGATGTTGAATATGACATACCTTACAAGCATGACTCTAATGTGTGCTCCATGGTTCCGTAACTGAATCACATGAACTTTTTTTAGCCATTATTCGACATTGTTATGGAACAACTTTCTTTTCTTTTACAATTTGCAATGCAATATAATTCAGTGGCCAAGCATCATGGACTGAGCAACTGAGTTTAAACTTAATAACAAATACACTAAAATACTACGTTATTGAGGAATTGTTGATTTTATTTTTCATTGAATTGAGAATTATCGAAGAGATAGCAATTAGCTGTATCATCTGACTATTTTCAAGATCTTGATCAAACCACTTTAAAATGACATTGTTATAAAAGAGAAGATTTGGATTCTTGAATTTTTCAGGACATGGTTCAGGTTACCCTTCAAATGTAACTTTGACCTAAAACTCAGTCAATTGAATTTGATCTATTGATTTTACATCGAGCCAAACCATTTATGTGGACCGTAGGTATAGGGACTGAACTAGAAAAGACAGGCCATACTTCATACTGGTTTTGATGGCATGCACGAGATCGAAGGAGTCATTATTCAACCTTACATACATCTTCATATGAAATGAGACCATCATCACTTCAGTATCTGCCTCTGTGTATTATGGTAATGATAAGCTACAATACAATTTTTATTTTTCGGACCTTAGTTATAAGAAATTTGGGCAACAGAAAATGCTGGCTCATATCCACTGGTGTTCTGTTTTAGTTTAATTCTCTGCAATTTCAATCGCCATACGTTCATCTTCTGAGTAACCTTCAACGGAAATTTCTGGTTGACACGTACCTATGGCTTTCAAGCTCTCATAGGCCTCGAGCATTGTAGGTCTTCTCTCGGAATCAGACTGAACACATGCACATGCAATTTCTAGGAAACGAAAGATCTCACCATCAAATCCTTTTCCCAGAAGAGATTTGTCAATCAAACCCTCTGGACCGCAAGAACTGCTCAAAAGTCGGCTTTTCAATTCTTTGAGAAAGCAATGATAGCTTTCCAAGGAATTGGTCATCATTTCCCGAGTATCCACCCCAGTAATGAGCTCAAGAAGCACAACTCCAAAGCTGTGAACATCGTCCTTCATGAAAACACCTTGCCATAAATCGGTGCTCACATAAAAACTTCTCGTGATTTCACTTTCACTTTCCCTGATGAGCATTGCCTCTCCGAAATTCGACACCTTTGGCTCAAAATCGTGGTCGAGTAAGATGGACTTGGAGTTTATGCCAAGATGGATTATCCGCATGTTACGTTTCTGATGGAGCCATGACAAACCCCTCGCAAGGCCTACAGCAATTTTAGCTCTTTCAGGCCAATCCATGATCTCTGCTTCACATTTCCTATGATGTAGCCTGTCGTATAGGTTACCATTGGGCATAAATTTGTAAACCAAAAGCATTTCTGTCGAGTTCTTGTGGAATCCCAGGAGTGGCAGTAAATTGGCACGTCTGAATGTGCCAAGCGTTTTCAGTTCAGATACAAAGCGTTCCTCCAGAAATTCACTATTATCCATCTTCTTCACTGCAAGGAAGCAACCATTAGAGAGTGTTGCCTTATGCATTATACCTGTTTCTCCGCACCCGATTACAGTTTCTTCACCAAATCCATTTGTTGCATCGGAGAGTTCTTCATAGCTCAGTCTTGTGATCTTCTTCTCCAACCTAGAAATCTGTGGTCAGCATAAGCCTCAGATTAACTTCATTCAGAGTAAAAGATACTGGTTTAAACAAAGTATCACATCTATAAGGAGAAAAAAAAAAAAAAAGAACTGGTAGCAACCTGAGATGACTCGTAAAGGAATTTAGCAGTTCAAAGAATTTGCATGTTCACAAACTAGTGGCTAAGTTACTCTCCAGCTTCATTCCATTGACATATGATAATTATGCTGTAATTGATGTGATAAGAGTACCTCTCTCAGCTCTTCTTGCGGGATCTCCATGGTTGGCAAACCTGTGACTTGATCAAGAACGTTTTCCTTGTTCTTGGTCCGTAACATCAACATAACCATCGATGCGACCGTGATCATCTTTTCACTGTTTCTTACTCGCACGAAAGGCACGCAGTAGGAAACAGAAACAACAATGACCGAAACAAAAGAGACCACGTATCCGATTATGAAACCACCTTTGAATGAGTAGTCGAATTTCATGGTTCTACGTCTTTTGCAGGGCTCTAAAGGCCCTCCGCAAAGACCTGTGTTGTTTGCATAGCTATCCCTTCCAAAATCGCCATTTGTGAAATTCGGAACTTGCCCTGATAACAGATTGTTAGCAACACTAAAAGTCTTGAGACGATTCATATATCCTACTTCCCTGGGGATATTTCCAGTGAAACGATTGTGATCTAGTTTAAGGACATTTAAATATGACAAATTTGCAATTTCTGGAGGGATGACACCAGAGAAATTATTAGAGGAGAGATCAACAGTAGTAGCAAATGGGATTATGCTACTTATGTCAAGTGGAATAGGACCGTAAAGTTCGTTGTTTGAAAGGTCTAATCCCGCCAGTGACGTACAGTTTCTGAGGCGTTCAGGAAACCGACCCTTGAGCCCCATGTCAGCGAGTCTTAGATTTAAGACTCTGTTTTCGTCATCATGCCAGCATTCAACTCCTATGAAGTTACATATGAAGCCTTCTGTTGTATTCTCGAAGTTCCATGACTGTTCTAAATAGCCATACGGATCTAGCAGGGAAACCTTAACATATTTCAAGCAACTTATGTCAGTTGGAGTTCCCGAACTCAGAAGAAGTGAGCAGAGAAAATTAAGGATAAAAACCAGATGGGACTTTATGATGAACATGGATGCAGAAGGAAAAAGTAGTTGCAAAATGCAGTACAAGAAGTGGCAGAAGAGAGAGTTGATCAGAACAAATGTATTAAGGAAAAGTAAAGCTCTGCATGACATAGATGTGTTAAAACATATACTAAATGCGATTCACACTTCCAAGTCAAGAGTCATGATCCATAAAGAACGTTAACCAAAAACGCGGAATGGAGAAAAAGCGGCGAGCTTGGTGCCATACCATGCCAAAGAAATTGACTTCTGCTGCCTCTTGCTTTCATTTTTTCCAGTAGAAACCTTCGTGCGCCTTTCCGCTGATGTGATCACTGATCACGTACGAGAAAAAATGGGAAAGTAGAATTTTATCAACGAGACCAGGTCTTAGTAGAAAGAATTTTGATGTGGACCAAAGTAATACGTACTGACGTTTTTTTAAAGTAAAATATTATTATATAATTTTAACAAATCCATTCAGAGTTAAAACTTGAGATAATTTTCCTACTTTTACTATAATAATTAATAAGTAATGTTTTTAAAATTTGATCGAACTAACTGCCTGATCAAAATAAATAACAACCAATCTAGTTTCTGATCTAATTTATATTTATAATCTTATAAGTAAAAATTGGAAAATTACGTAATAAATCGGCTGATTTTTAAAAAAACCGGACAACCCAGCTCTGACTCATGTTCTCTCTTCTTTGACCAATTAATTAAGCAATGACTTTTGGCTGGATGTGGGTCCCACATTGTTCTTTAATATGTGCGACCATCGTGAGTTTCTCTACCTTCTGTGTGTAGCTATTATGATCTAACTAAAGTTACGAATATCGTATCGAGCTTGGTATTGAATTGGGATTTAGAATAGAACTGTACTAGTATCGGTTGGTATCGGGTACTATTTTGAGTAATTTTTTTAACTTAAAAAATAGTTCCTAAAATTTTTAAAATTGTAAAATAATCCATATTAGTATATTGTACAGTTTATAATTTATGTCCTTAATTTATAATTTGCAACTTTTTATAATCAAACCAAATTGTAAACTAAACATCCATGAACTAAAACAACACAAATGACATTTATTCCAGATTCAAAATTTCAGATCACATTTCCAACTCCAAGTCAGACCAAATAATTTCATACACAATGCATCATCCAACCAACATCGTGCATCATCCATGATCCAATTCCAACCAAAATTCGAAAACCCAGATCACGCAAGAAGCTAACAACACAAAAAATGCCATCCAAGTCTCCAACACCGATCCAACAAAATATATCAGAAATTCACATTCCAACACAACAATAAATTTAATTAAGTATGAAATTTTCAAAATCAAAAACAAATTTCATAAAACCAACATCAGGTCTGGGCGGGTCTTCGGGTTTTGTCACGGGTCAGAGGTCGATCCGTCTTCGGTGGCTTCCCTACAATGTCACGGTGCTGTGGTGCGGCGACGAGGAGCGGAAAAGGTGGTGGTGGCGTCGGATGACTCGGGTCTGCGTGGAGGAATAACGCACCGAAGGACGAACGAGGCGAGCGTCCACGAGGCGAGAAGAAGAGCAAAAGGAGAGGAAGATCAGAGGCGGTGGAGAGATGAGAGAAGAAGGAGAGGAGGAAAAATTTAGATGAGAGAAGAGTAGAAGATGAAGATCGAAAGAGTAGAGTCGGCGGGGATGGGAGGTTAGGAAATTTTTAGGTTAAATTTTTTTCAAAATTGCTATTAAGTCCTTAGGATTTTTCAGTTTTACGGTACCGGGCCGGTACGGTTCGATACTACCGGTATCGGCCGGTATCGATTAGAAACCACTGGTACCGACTAGTATTTTTGGCCGGTATCGATGGTGTCCGTTCCGTTTCGATTTCCGGTCGGAACGAAACGGTACTCATATCCATGGTTCTAACTAGTGGATTTACATTGCGCAACAATTCAAATAAATATAATGTCCATATGTTATATTATCTAAAGTTCATATATAAATGAATATTATGTAATTTAAAATTTTGTAGAAAAATAAAATTGGATGATTGCGATAAAATTTTGTTAAAGAGGTAAATGTATAAAAGTTTAAACATTTGGAATTAATTAATAAAATAAGTAAATTGAAATTAAAAATAAAAATAAAAATAAAAATTTAGAAATGTATAGTAGGGAAGGAATTAAAAAGGTTAAAATTCATGAACGTGGATAAAATTATTCGTGAGGAAATAAGTTAAAATATAAGGGTTAGAATATTTAAAATTAGTTCGTAAAAATTAGGAATGAAAAAATAAAATAAAATATGAAAATGTATGGTGTAATGTATTTGTTGGATAAAATATATAGAGTAAAGTTACAGATGTGACTTACTATGACTGAATGAAATTTTAAAATCAATTAATTAAAATAAGGAAAAAAAAAGTCACTAGTGAGTTATTAAGTCATACCCATGACTGATATTGAAATCTCTAAACCTAACGTAATCGATTTGAGCTGCAAAAGCAAATATCATGCCCGTTGCAGCCTCTTCTTCTTCAACCTTAAATTTGTTCTCCGGTGATTCCTGCGACCTCCTCTCATCTGCCACTGCCTTCTTTCATGGCCTCAGTTTCCTCAACATCTACTCCAACACGTCATTTATCATCAATTGTCGGTGAGATATCTGCTAACTTTCCTTAAAACTTTTTTTTCATTTCATAGTTTGTTTATCGCATTTGTAAAGAGACAAAGTTAATTGTTGTTGTGATGTTAGTATGACATGTTCAATTAAATAAGGTATAATCTGGGTTTATGTGGGGGAGTTATTTTTTTCTTTAATTGTCTTCTTCGTTTTAATCTTTTACTTTATAATTATTTATAATGCCTGTATATTTAAGCCTCAATTGAAAATGAAATTATAAATTTGAATTTATTAATTTGAATTAATTTTTTGTAATTAGTTAAGTTTTAAAAAATGTTGCTTCATCCATCTTGGGTTAGATTTTTTAAAAGCATGTAAAGTATAACTCCATTCTATAGGCCTCGAATGGGTGATTAGGCATACGTTATCATATGGGTGGAGCTAACTTTTGTTGATACTTAAATATGACCTAACAGAAAGTTCAAAAGTATATAGATCTTGTGTATATTCTTAAACATAAATAATTTTAAATAAATGGATTTCTCAAGTATGATTTCTCTATATCACCATAATTGTGCCATGTGTTTGTTAGAAAACAATCCAAATGTTCATTTTTTGTATAACCATTTTGGACTCATATTACCGTAGGATTTCATGTTTGCCATTTTTGTAAGTACTCCAAACCTAATCAAGTAATAAATTGTTTCAGTTAGTCTAAGATTTACCAAATTATTTTCATTCTTAATTGCTACTCAGGTTATGCCTCATGTGAGATTGTCAATATCTTCATCCTCTCAATTGGATGATATGCCTATTTTAGGTAATCCTTGTCTTCAATTTGACAATTGTGAGAGCCTGTTAAGATATGCAACTTTAAACGGTAGTGCAATTATGTCAAACAGATTTATTAATCATGGAGCTATTATTGAATTAGGAATAGCAGACCGAGTGAATGAATTGTTGCATAACATAGTATGGGATAGATTTGCTTAATTTAAAAAAAATCATACGTTGAATTAACTTTAGAATTTTTTACTACTTTACAATTGATCTTGAACGAAGATGGCATCGTGATTGATATGACATTTAGATTGATGAATATACCGCATGTTAGTACTTTAGATGTACTGAATAATATATTTGGATTTTCACATAGTGATTTATATGGTTACCATAATGAATTTAGGCCTATAAAATTTTGGAATGAAATTACTAGTTCAAGAAACATTTTTTTCTCAAAGTAACTCTGAATCATCTGCTATAATGGACCCTAGCTTTCATTATCTTCATAGGTTTTTAACCTTTATGATATTTAGCAGGGGAGATAGCCAAGGTGTAATCTCTAAAACAAAATTGTTTGTGTTGTGGTGTATGGTGCACGCTAAACATTTTAATGTTGGTATATGGTTATTGGGTATGTGGTGAGTATACATCTGATAAATGTGGCTAAAGCTAGAGCCGACAAAATAGTAGTTGGAGCATTTGTCACCCAAATTGCAGAGCATCTTGGTTTACTAACTGAGAGAACAGTTATGTAGTTAATTTCAAGGAACTCTAGTTTAGACTTACAGTCCTTGATGTTTATGAAGATTGTTAGGAAACAAGGTGATCGTTATGTTCTTGTTAATGACGACACAACAGAAACTTCAAGTAGTAAGCGTAGTCGCATTAAAGTAGGTGAAGGTATAGAAGGGGATGACGCTTTGCCACCCAAAGCTACGCGTTGAAACATTGCACCTAATTCTGTTGAATATCAATCATTACTTAATCAACTAATTGTATTTGAACACGAACGAATGATAGATTCGACAACATTGAGGCTAGCATATCGAAGAAGAGGAATTTTCTAGCAAATTTAAATCCTCATTTGAGACAACGTCCACTTTCATCTTAGTATTGTATTTCTATGTTTTTCTTTTTATTATTTGTCATTAAATTATTTTTAGTTTTATTGTTTGTCTTGATTAATGTTGTTTGCTTCTTAGATCTTTTAATTAATTTCTTATGATGTTGACAGTGTATACTTGTACATTATGTGTTTGTTTTCTTGTTTAATAGTTAAAGATGTTCGGTTATTAAATGAACTCGACAGGGATTATAAATGCATAATATGAGTGAATTAATATACTTGCATGTATAAACTAATTGTCTTGGATTTTAATTAAAAGTGTATTAGCTTGTTGTGATAGATGAATCTAACCTTCATTCGGTAAGAATTTAAGCTTTTTTCATATGTCACATACCAGTTAAAAGTATTTATTGCTGAGAGTATTCTTTCGTAGTTAAGCAAATCTAGAACTTGCTTGCAAATACTAGTTGAGATTATATAATCTTATGCAAACATTGAAGTGATTAGGCATTTAGGATTTATCTTGACAACTTAAAAAACCACTATGATATTATCCTTAGTGAGCCCCCTTAAGCTTAGATGAAATCTTTTTTTGGTTAAAACCCGAAATATGAGCCTTGGCCTTGGTTGTTTATTTCTTTTGATTAAATCAGTCATAAGGGCAAGTTGAGCATTTAAAAGGTATAATTGGTTGCAGGGAATACTTGTGGAGTATATCATATAGTTAGGTTATAAGTTAAGAATGGGTTGGATTGTAATAATTTGCATTTATTGGTTACATTTTTTTCCTTTTTGAATTTATATTGTTGTATGTTGGGAAAAAAATCATATAAAGTAAAAAAGGATAAAAAGGATAAAAAGAAAGCAAAGCAGAAAATGCAATGAAAAAAAGAAACAAAAAAGGAGAACAAAACAAAATGCAAAGAAAGGGGAGAAGGGAAAGGTAAGGGGTAGGGTTAAGCTTGTAATTGAAAAGAAAAAATTGTATGTTTTATATTTAATTGGTTGTATCATTTTAAATGCTCAACTAGTCCTATGGTTTAAAGCTTGATTTTATCTTTCTCCTTACCTTTACCTTGGCCCCATTACAACTAAAATAAAGACCTTCAAATTAATGTTTGCGTTAGATATTTAGTAGTAAGATTAAGCAAGCTTATGGTTAATGCTTTACATGAAATGAATATGAACAAATATTTATGACCTTTGAATGCTTGAGAGAATGGAAAGTGGAGTGAGTGTCTATCACACTTGTTAATAGTCTTTCAATGACGTACTTGTTAATTGTGGTTATACATGCGAAGAATAGTTTGCTTATGAATTATTATGAGTTTTAAAATCTTAGGTTGTGTTTATTAAATTGATCTTTGATATCTTTAATTAATTAAATAAGAAAATAATTTGTTGATATTATTAAATTATTTTTTGGTGTTTGTGTTTTTATGATTTAGTGTTTTTGGTTTTGGTTGAGTGCAATTGTAGTTTAATATTGAGATATTGTTGTGGTTAATTTTATTTAATTTGACTTCTTTTTATGTGTTGAAATTTATATGCATGTTAATGACATTATTTTATGAATGAGGGATGAAGGGCCATTAATCTTCACTCATTTCATCACATTTAGAGACACAGAGGAGATGTAGAAAATGTAAGAAGACAAGAAAATCAAAGAGAGTCCGTGAAGAAAAAAGAGTCTTGATAATTAATATAAATGTTATGTGTATGGATATGCGATTTCAAATTTATTGGTTTGTTTTGTGGAAATGTTTAATTTGTAAGTGGAAATTTTGCCTTTTGTTTGTTAGATGATTGTAGATTTTGATGTTATGTAGTATTCGATGCTTCTGTGGTCAAGGTATTACTGTAATGTTTATGTTTAATTGATAGTTTTCATGTAGTTTTAGCAAAAGATAAAATAAAAAATAGTTGATGTTATGGTTAATTTGATCTTATTAAATTTTGTAAGTTTAATGCATCAGCGATATAGGCAAAAAGGCAAGAATGATTTGAATATAGAATAATATTGTAGGGTCAGAATAATATAAAGTTGATATAGTAATAAAAAATGGAGAAATCATATTCACTTTATATCTGTTGCATTTAGTGACTTTTAGAGATAAGTTGAATTGGTGAGTTGATGGATATTTAGAAAAGAAAATCTGTTAAAATTTGTTAATTCTAATGCGGTAATCAAAGTTATGAATACTGTACCGGACTCGGTACCGGATTGAGTTCTGGAACAGAATTGTATCGGTACCGATCAATACCGGGTACCGTTTCGAATTTTTTTTTAAATTTATGAAATAGTCCCTAAAATTTTTAAAAATTGCAAAATAGTCCATATTGATATATTATACAGTTGTACTGTACATTTTACTAGTTTACTGTTTACATCAACCAATAATAAATAATAATGACAATTAATATGAAATAACAATAATTTTTAAATATTTTACATATAAATAATAACCACAA
>JAOSBK010000005.1:7740570-7756510 GCA_027568895.1 Erythroxylum shatona | reverse complement strand
CATGAATCGGTTGTTGCACCGATTGGTATTAAGCTCGACAACTCCAATTATGGTGTATGGTCGCAGGTGGTGGAGATGTATATCTCTGCCAAGGATAAATTAGGATATATCAATGGGGAGTTTGCACAACCATCCCCTACTGATCCCAACTTTCGGAAATGGCGAACAGAAAACTCCATGGTCAAAGGGTGGCTGATCAACTCTTTAGATCCAACCTTAATTGGAAACTATATTCGGTTTCCTACAGCAAAGGCAGTTTGGGACGCGATTGCCACAACATACTTCGATGGAGGTGACACATCCCAAGTCTATGATCTTAAGCGTAAGGTGACACGGCTGAATCAAGATGGAGGATCTCTGGAGTCCTATTATAACACTCTTCAAGCCCTCTGGAGGGAGATTGACTTTAGGCGCTCAAATCCTATGCAGTGCGATCGTGATATTCAGAACTATAACACCTTGTTACAAGAAGATAGGGTGTATAAGTTTTTGGATGGGCTAGATGATCGTTTGGATAAAATTCGGGCTGATGTACTCCGTCAGCAACCTTTTCCCACTGTGGAACAAGCGTATGCTGAAGTTCGTAGAGAAGAACAGAGACAGATTGTTATGTTGACAAAGGAAGAGAATGGATCCAGCATGGCCATGGTATCGAAAGGAATGAAAAAACAGCAATCGCCATCCCTCCAGATCATGAACAAGGAAACAGAACTTGGCCCCCTCAAACAAGCCAAAGCAGATGACGGAGGATGCACTCATTGCGGCAACCCCAAGCATACGAGAGATAAGTGCTTCAAATTGCATGGATATCCGGAGTGGTGGCATAGTCTTAAGGCCAAGAAGAAACGTGAAGGAGGGCAGGTGGCGTTCGTGAACTCCGAGATTACCCCTGCACAGCAGCATCTATCACTCGTACCAGAAGAAGAAACACAACCAGCAACAGCAAATATTTCTGTGGGGCAGAATACATCAGGTAACAGCAACTGGATTGTGGATTCGGGGGCGACTGACCATATGACATTTGATCCATGCGACTTGGTTGAAAAATCGCAACCAAGGAGATCTTCTATTGTGAACGCGAATGGTGGAAAATTTCCAGTTACAGGCGCTGGAAAAGTTTCTCTTTCATCGTCCCTTATGTTGTCTAATACTTTACTTGTGCCATCACTCTCCACTAAATTATTGTCAGTAGGTCAAGCTACTGAAGAACTGAATTGTTGTGCACTAATGTACCCAAATTTTTGCCTCTTTCAGGATATTCTCAGCAAGGAGATTATTGGTCGTGGTACTAAAAGAGAGGGGCTATATTATATGGATGATGTTTGCACTGGCAGAGCAAATAAAGTTGGCCAACAGAGTAGTCAAGAGCAAGATATATGGTTATGGCACAGACGACTTGGCCATCCGTCATTTCCTTATTTACAGCGTTTACTTCCAAAGTTGTTCTCAGGATTTGATACTGATTCTTTTAATTGTGCGACTTGTATTTTGGCTAAAAGCCATCGAGTTTCTTACCCAATAAATTCAAAAAGGTGTGGAACACCATTTGCACTAATCCACTCAGATGTTTGGGGACCCGCTCCCTCTATTTCTGTATCTATGGGTGTAAGATGGTATGTTATTTTCATTGATGATTGCACACGGATGACATGGCTGTACTTGATGAAAAATAAGAATGAAGTGGCTGGAATTTTTCGTTATTTCCATAACATGATCAAGACGCAATTTTCCGCACAACTTCAGATCCTTCGCTCAGACAATGGTGGGGAGTACATCAATAGAGAATTACAGGAATATCTTCAGTTGAATGGAATTTATCATGAAACAACCTGTGCCCAAACTCCACAGCAGAATGGTGTGGCTGAAAGGAAGAACAGGCAGATTCTCTCGACTGCCCGAGCACTTCTTGTAGAAGCCCACGCGCCACAGAGATACTGGACAGATGCAATTACTGCTGCCGTTTACCTCCTAAACCGATTACCCTCAAGAGTGCTAGAGTTTAGTACACCACTACAAGTTCTGGCACAACATGTTTCACTTCCATCCATACTCATGCTTCCACCGAAGGTATTTGGATGTGTTGCATATGTCTATCTTCATAAAAATCAAAGAACGAAGCTAGACCCATGTGCAGTTAAGACAATATTTTTAGGCTATGGAACACACCAAAAGGGATACCGCTGCTATGACCCTTCAACACGGAGGCTATATGTCACCATGGATGTTACCTTTCTTGAAACAGATTTTTATTTCTCTAATATCGGGTCTAATCCGCCACAACAAGAGCAAATTGAGAGTCTTCATGGATGGGAAAGCTGGACGTGGTTACAGGCTCCAATGGTGGATGGTGTGCCTTTACATATTTCTGATTCAATACGGTCTCCCCCATACGCCTGATCATCGTGCACCACAGCCAGAGTATGAACTACCAGAACAGCCCTCTCTCAGTTCAGTACCCGATCAGTCTTCAGAGAATATTCTAGAGGTACAGTCTCTTAACCCTGTGTCTAATGAAGTTGTAAATGCTCCTAGTGGCTATCACTTACCTTTCAGGTCTACCCGTGGAAAGCCTCCGAATCGTTACTCCCCAGATCACTTTGCTGGCAAGACAAAGTATCCTATTAGCAACCATGTACGTGCTCATGAGCTCTCTCCGAAACTCCATGCCTTCGTACATTTGCTGTCTTCTGAGGCTCTTCCCACTACAATTCATGAAGCTCTACAGGATCCCAAGTGGACACAGGCAATCAATGATGAGATGGATGCCCTTCAAAAGAATTGTACATGGACTCTAACATCACTACCTGACATGAAAAAAACTGTCGGTTGTAGGTGGGTATTTGCCATTAAGTATAAGGCTGATGGCACCATAGACCGGTACAAAGCAAGACTCGTAGCGAAGGGTTATACACAATCCTACGGCATCGATTATCAGGAGACATTTTCTCCAGTGGCCAAACTGAATACTGTCCGGGTTCTAATCTCACTAGCAGCAAACTTGGATTGGCCACTTCATCAATTTGATGTGAAAAATGCCTTTCTCCATGGCAGCTTAGAAGAGGAAGTGTATATGGACATTCCGCCCGGCTTCTCTTCTTCTCAACCTGGGGTTGTGTGCAAGTTACAAAAGGCGTTATATGGTTTAAAACAGTCTCCGCGAGCCTGGTTTGGAAGATTTAGTTCTGCCATGAAAAATCGAGGATATCGACAGTCCAATTCGGATCACACATTGTTCCTACATCATCGTAGTGGAATGATCACAGCTCTTATCATCTACGTAGATGATATGATTATTACCGGCAACGATAAGGAGGAAATTGCAGGATTGCAAGCCTATTTGTCTACTGAGTTCGAAATGAAAAATCTTGGCGGCTTAAAATATTTTCTGGGCATCGAAGTAGCTCGCTCTAGTAAAGGAATCTTTCTCTCACAACGGAAGTATATCCTTGATTTGTTAGCTGAGACAGGAATGCTCGATTGTAAACCTGTGGACACTCCAATTGTTCCAAATCATAAACTTAGTGAGAGATTGGATCAGGCTTCCACTGATAAAGGACGGTACCAACGGCTGGTAGGAAAATTGATCTACCTGTCTCATACAAGACCAGACATTGCCTATGCGGTTAGTCTGGTGAGCCAGTTCATGCACAATCCCGGCAAGGATCATATGGAGGCTGTTATACGGATCCTTAGATATCTCAAGGCTTCACCTGGCAAAGGTCTTCTGTTTAAAAAATGGAATCACCTGAATATTGATGGATACACTGATGCCGACTGGGCAGGCAGTCTTACTGATAGAAGGTCCACTTCAGGTTATCTTGCCTTCGTCGGTGGTAATCTAGTCACTTGGCGCAGCAAGAAACAAAATGTGGTTGCACTATCCAGTGCCGAGGCTGAGTTTCGAGGGATGACAAAGGGTATTTGTGAGCTTCTGTGGCTACGAGAATTATTAAAAGAAATTGGGTGTACATCAGTCAATCCGATGAATCTGTTTTGTGATAACAAATCAGCGATAGAGATTGCAAAAAATCCAGTCCAACATGATCGGACTAAACATGTTGAAGTGGATCGTCATTTTATCAAAGAAAAGCTTGACACTCAGATTATCCAGCTTCCGTTCGTGCAGTCTGAACTCCAGTTGGCTGATCTCCTTACAAAGGCAGTCCCCAACAAAGTTTTTCATAGTTCCTTGAACAAGTTGGGCATTGCGGATCTTCATGCGCCACCTTGAGGGGGGATGTTGAAAGATACGGATAAGGACATATGATAAGGATAAGGACATATCAAGTGTAGATTGTTTGTGATATGTATAGATCATTTTTTTGTATCGATATCATTAGCGTAACTGCAGGAATTCATTCCGTAAATAGCTGCTTGTATACAGTATATATGTACCCCTTCCATACATGAAAGATATATGAGATTACCATTATTCTAGTTTCTACTAGTTTCTACAGTCGATGGGTTGGCAGCAGCCAAGTATGGGGATCAAATCCTTTCTAGACCATAGCCTCAATACACAGTCGATCACGTGCCTTGAACGTATGATGACGATGCTGTGGAGTGTTTGGTATCATCGTAATCTCAGAGTATGGCAAAACAAGACTGTTTCTCCTAGGTTGGTAGCTAATTTTGCCAATGGTTTCCTAAGCGATTGACAAGAGGCATGGGAGATGTTTGAGAAGGCCAACACCTTGACTGGCGATTTAAGAGCTATCTCTTCTGCATGGGTTAGACCTCAGGAAGGGTTTCTAAAATGTAACGTGGATGCGGCAGTCTTTAAAGAAAAGAATGCCATGGGCTTTGCTGCGGTACTTAGGGATGCACGAGGGAGGTTTGTGACTGCTATCTCAGGTTTTTTCCCTACCTTGTTTGACCCAGTTATGGCCGAAATTATGTCTATAAGGGAAGCTCTATCTTGGTTAAAAGATCAACAGCTTGACAAGGTTATTGTGGAGTTGGATTGTTTGGCAGCCGTCTAGTCAATTTTAGCTCCTTCGCCAAATCGGTCTGAGATTAGAATTTTGGCTCTTGATTGTTTATCAATCAAGCGACATTTCCTTCACTTGTCCTTTCAATGGACGCATAGGATTGCCAATAAGACAACTCATGCTTTAACTAGGGTAGCCTTATTACATGCAAACCCGCATCACTGGACTGATCGTCCTTCTTGCTTAGTCTCCATTTTAAATTCAAATAGTTCGGATTTTTTTATCGTTGAGGGTGAAAGGCTAGTAGGTTCCGGGTGTACGGGGTAAGTCTGTTGGCTTGGGTTAGTTTTCTTTGCCTTTCATGCCTTTGTCTGTTTTGTGCGCTAATTTCGCTTATCTTCAAAAAAAAAAGTTTTAATAAAATTAAATTAAACAACAAAAAATTCCAACCTATCCTTCTCTCTTCTGCCACCCACTCACCCAAAATCTTAAGTTAATTGATTTTTTATCTTTGCTCAGGGTAATTTTGATAGTGTTGTTAAAGTCTTTCTTTTTCTTCGCTCAGTCACTCCAAACATATATAGTCTCAATTTTCTTTCCTTTAAAAATTTTTTATTTTCTTTTCTCTTACAAACTTACTTTCTTTCTTTAAAAAGTTCTCAACTAACTCACGATGACTGCCAAAATTTCCACCGATCCTCTACAACTTATAGGCAATACCAAAATCACTGTAGCAACAATAATAAAACGTTACTTTGTCTCTCTATGCTAAGATATTTCATAAGTAATATGTTAATTAACTACCACAAAAGTCATAGCTCATGTGGAATGGAAAGGGCTCGTGATCGGCCATCGAAGAGAGCTAAGACAGTGGGTACTGCACCTTCAACGACTAGTGCTTTGAGACGGAGAGATAGACCACCAAAGGTAAAACAAGCAACAATGTCAATTAGTATTTAAGTGAAATGATGCAAAAAGAAGAGGGACTTAGGCCTTTTGTAATATTTATTTTTGTTGTTGTTTAGTTTTAATTAATAATAATTAATTACATTATAAAATTATGACATATAAATTCATAACACGTAGCATCTTATATGTTATCAAACACGTTTGATGTGGCTTGTCATGTCAGTTTTATTAATGGAAATACTAACTTTAGATTATATTTAAGAAAATTTAAAAATTCAAATACATAATTGTCATTTTAAAAAGTTTGAGTTATAATTAAAAAATAAAAACTTTTAAGCCCTAATTTATGAAGGGTTATCTGTTTTCTGTCTTATGTGGTACCAATTAGAAAACCATGAAAATGAGTATCTCAAACAATGATAATCAAATTGACAAGAAGCATTAGTTATTGGATGAAGAATCCAATAAATACTTTTACAACCTAAACCGGGCCAAATCTGGTTACAGTGTCCGAAAAGCCACAGGCTCAGGCAGTGGGATGGACTCGTACAAACTCACAAACAAGGTAGCTCTAAAGGACTATCGGTGCTCCAAAGCTGTACTGGAATGGAAGTTGCTGAAGGGAAATAGTTAGCTCCTTACTATATAATTACAGGCAGCTAGTGGGCTGAAGCAGACCTGAAGCGCTTCCATCGGCGTTGCTACAGGAAGCAGTAGCTGCTCGATTGTTGTAACTAAGCTTTACATCATTCATTTTGATTTTCGTACATGGATTCTTTTTGCTACAGTCAAATTTCACTGCAACTTGTGTTGCTGATGTTCCATGGATGTCTTGGTATGTCACATCGCTAATCTTAACTCCAGAATCCTAAACCAAAGATTATCCATCAGATAAACTTTTCCCATTATCTACTCAGTTAGTGTTTCTGTTATGGAAAAAGGGTTATGAGTAATTACCTGGCCAGGACAATTTTTATTATCAGGGCAGTAATTCTGATCGATTATAACCGGATTTTGGACATTGGTCATTAAAAGATTTTGGAACAGAACTTTATTCACAAACCCTTTGCTGGGTCTTCCCCAAGATTTGATTCTCACCCCGTTCTGAGTGCCAGTGAATCTAACGGTTTTAACTGTCACATTTTGTACGCCAGGCTCTTTCAGGTCCTTGCCTAGACTTCCTATGCTGAAATTATTTATTGGTTTAGCATAACCACATCGTATTGGAAAGTTTAAAGAAGCACCTTATGTATGACATAAATCAGCAACATAAGATAAAATATTTGTTGTTTAATTACCTGATTCCGTGGCCAGGACCACAGGAAACGTTTTCAATCCACAAATTGGCTGTGCCAGGACCAATGGAGACGCAGTCGTCTCCGGTTCCAATCTTAGAGTTGAGGATTGTCACACTGGTCGACAGTTGCACATGGATGCCGTCGGTGTTTGGGCTGTCGTCGGACGCCGATATCCTAACCCCTTGCACCTTAACATTGCGGCAACCATTGATGACAATGTGGAACATTTGGCTGTTGAGCGACGTCAATCCACTGAGTATGATGTTGTTGGAATTGGAAACGCTTAGTGACTGCACGCACATGCACACAAACAACCAGAATTAGTACAGTTAACTCTTTATTAACCTCCAAGTGTACTAAGAATATGCTTCCATGACATTTGTTAGGCTCCAAATCTTAAGGAAACTTGGAGAATTTAACTATTTTGGTTACTTGGATATCCAAGAGTATAAACTATATCCCTAATTAGATATACGTATAATCCAACAAGCTGTTGATCACATTAGTTAATTAATTATAGGAAAGGTGAACCGTTTAGTACTCTAAAACCAACTGAAAGTAACATTACAAGAATCACATTAGAAGGCAAATTAAGGTGCCAGAGTTCGGTTATTATATCAGTTACTCGGAATGAGTAAAGCAAAGAAAGTGATCAGATTGCAACTTGCTAAGAGCAGTCACCTTCACATTTTATCTAACTGGGACTAACCAAATGCAGCTTAATTCACGTTATCGACAAGAAATTAAGGAACTATGCGTGTGGAATCAGCATTTTCAAAAGCGATTTCACGTACCGTGGCACCAAGAGGACATTTTTTATTAGAGGCTTTACAAGACCACAAGCCAGTGCCTTGACCATCAAGTGTACCACCGGACACCGTAACACCATCGACGTGCCTAAAGATGAGCCAGTTTTCAGCATTTCCGATTAGCCAATAGTCAGATGGGGCCACGAGAGTGCCAGCTATACGTAGAATGATAGCATTGTTCTTGCAAGGACCCTCAAAAGCCGTCGTTTTCCCAAGAAAGAACCTTCCTTGTGGGACGTAGACGGTGGCAGTGCTTGTGGAGGCACAAGCCCTAGACCATGCAGCCAAAAATGCCTTGGTTGAGTCAGTTTTTCCGTCTGGTTTGGCTCCGTAGCTCGTGACATCGTATTTCGCCGCATTTGCTAGCAAAGATGATGAAGAGATCAAAATGAAGAGAAGTGCAAGACCAAAAGCACTCATTAATTGATTATGATTAGCCATAATTCCACAGGCGAAATTAAGAAGGTGAAGAGGACTAAAATTGTAGAAAAGGGTTGCAATTGGAAAGTTGAAGCGAGTTGAAACTCTGAGCTTTCATGGGTATTTATAAGAAGTTAGAACACACATTCCCATTGCTATGCACACATCAAAGGCAAGCAGCGCCCAACGTTTATGAAATATAAGTACTCGGTACATTCACAAGTGTTCTTGTGATGGAAGCAAATCAATGATTAATTAGCAGTTTTAGTTTCTAACAATTGCAGTGCATGTGACTTCACGTGGCACTAATTGTAAGCATATACGTAAAACCCACCATAGTCACTTTCTCTTTCTTAATTTCCTTTTAACTCGCTATCTAAGTCTCGTGTATATGGTTCATTAACAGCATTTTCCAAGCACGTAGATCACTCTCCACCCTCCATCTGTTGCATGTCATCCAAAAGTCAATGATTAGTTATTGTCACTTTTCTTATTAAATTGTCGTACAATGGGTGCATTTGTAGCTATATTTGCGTAACCGAAAGGATGCGGTAGTTGCTAAGGTGTATATAATGAAGAAACGGCCTTTTCTGATTACGATTACCTTACAATTTTTCTATTCATAATCATTTACACATTAGAAATCCTTTAAACTTGAAATTCTAATCAAATGAAATAAGTTTTCTTTGTAGAGTTTATTCTACCTATTTTATGATTAAAAAAAGAGACAAAAATCTAAAAAAAATTATATAAAATTCAGAAGAAGTTTCTTTAAGTTTGTGTAAATTAAAAATTAAAAATTACATCTTTTGAATAATCATAATTGAATCTATAGTGATGTTAAATTTAATGATTTTAAAGCTTAATCAGATGCCCCTAACTTTGTTGCACTGATTAGTTCCGTAATCCTCTCTTTAATTGTTCCATGTACTGAAACTAATTAATTGGCATCCAATTCAACCTTGCGATTAGCTTCTTAGTCAAACGTCACTGCTCAATCAATTGGTGTGCACTTCAAGCTTGCCCTACTTATTTAGTGGATTAGCCTAATGTTACTCCCACAATGCACTTATACACGTTGGATAGTAGATTTAAATTTAGTTCTACATTCAAACTAAAACCGTTTCAATGATAATTAAATCACGAATATAATTGATATCCTATGTGCATGATGTGTTAGTCAACCATAGGATTCCAGTAAATGTGCATCCATATAATATGCTAATCATTCATAAGCATGTTAGCTTATCCGTTCTCTCAATTAATTACTCGAGAAGTAATCAAGGATCCAAGGGATACGTACACATTCCAGTACCTTTTTGGTACCATTAACGAAGTTCATGTATTTAACTAACGTGCTAGTGTCAAAAGGAATAATTAATAACTAATCTCCAAGTAAGTCAACAGGATGAGGGGATGGTGGAGAGCCACCCTTGCAGTTTCAACTTTCAGTAATAATTAATGTTTCTTCTTGGCCAAGAACATGTAAATATTGATAAAAACAATTAATACCGAAAGAATTGATTAGGTCCAATTTCATGTGAGCAACAATCTTAGAGCTCTATTATCAAGTAGTTAATGATAAATTAAAATCTATCTTATAGTATGAATTATTGATGATGGTGGTTTAGGTCTAAGCATCTATAAGTTCCGAACTTGACATTAATTCCATAAGCTCTCTCTCTCTCTCTACCTCTCTCTTCATAATGACTTTTGAGAACAAACGATGAACTTGATCTTCAATACCAAAAACAATGGTATATACATATATAAGAAACAAACGCATTTTCCATTAATTATAGAGAATCATACATACATTTAAAATTCTATTAGTAATCCTAAGTACAAACTAGTATTATTATTTTCTTTTTTATCTTTGTGCAATTATTTATATGTGCCTCAAGCCTCTAATTAAGGCCATGAGGAGAAATAATAGTTAAATGGTACAATTAAAGAACATGGTATGCTTGTATTATCTACCATAGTTAAGTTGTTTGTAATGTTAAAGGAGTTATAAGTTGTAAGGGTCAAATTTGAATAATTGACTTTTACTATTTATAAACCCTTTAACATTTTCATGTTTAATGATACTATTCTAGCAAGAGAGTCCTCAAAAACAGCTACTAGGCTGAATGGTACCAGATGCAGTTCCATCCGCATTCTTACAAGATGAATCAGCGGGTTGATTCTTGTAAGTGAGCATTACATCTTGCAATCTAAGGCCAGAGCATGGATACTTGGTACTACAATCAAACTTGACAGCAATCTCCGTTGCTGATGTTCCATGGATGTCTTGGTATGTCACATCACTTATTTTAATTCCAGAAGCCTGCTCAATAAACACACAAGTATCTGGAACATCACTAACTAAAATTAATGACACTTAATAAGGTCTTTAATTGAACAGTATTTAAGGTTGCCTACCTGACCAGGGCAATTTTTGTTGTTGGGGCAGTAGTTTTGGTCTATGATAATAGGATTTTGAACATTGTTCATGAGAATATGTTGAAAAACTATGTTCCTGACAAAACCACTGCTTGGTCTCCCCCAAGACTTTATTCTTGCCCCGTTCTGAGTACCGGTAAATGTAACCGTTTTAACTGTCACATTTTGTACACCAGCCTCCTTAAGTTCCTTCCCCAAGCTCCCAATGCTGCATCAATCACAGACCCTTAATTAGCCCCATATTAGTATAATATATACATAAAAGAAAAAAAGCACTTGGTTTTTATTGTCTTATTTACCTGATGCCATGTCCAGGTCCACATGCAACATTTTCAATCCAAAGGTTTGTGGTACCGGGACCTATTGAGACACAATCATCACCGGTTCCAATTTTGGAGTTCAAGATTGTGACGCCGGTCGACATTTGAACGTGAATCCCGTCTGTGTTTGGGCTATTGCCGGAGGCAGATACCTTCACGCCTTGAATTTTAACTTGGTGGCAATTAATGATTACTATGTGGAACAACTGGCTATTTACAGATGCTAATCCACTTATAAAAATGTTGTTTGAATTGACGAATTCTAGAGTCTGCACTTAAGAAAGAAACAGTTTCAGTTATGTGTATGCAATTGAATTTCTCCATAAAAGTATATAGTGAGCATACATATATATATATATATAACGCATCAAATTTATGTATTTTCACATACCGTGGCGCCAAAGGGACAATTCTTGCCAGAAGCCTTACATGCCCATAAACCAGCTCCTTGTCCGTCGAGTACTCCACCAGAGAGAGTAACACCATTAACCTGCTCAAACATAACCCAGTTCCCAATAGTTCCTATAACCTGATAGTTTGATGGAGCCACAAGAGTGCCATCTATACGAATAACGATAGCATTGTTCCTGCATGGACCCTGAAACCTCACATTCTGCAGCAAGAACTTGCCAGCCGGCACATAAATGTTCGCTGGACTACGAGAGCTGCAAGCTTGGTTCCAAGCTTCAAGAAAGGCCTTGGTTGAGTCTGTTGTACCATCAGGTTTAGCCCCGTAACTCAGCACATTATACTGAGATGCAGTTGCTAATGAAATAAAACAAAATATGTTGATAAGCGTAAGGACTGAACAAGAGTTCTTCAAGCTTTCCATATCGTGCTGTGTTAGTGCAAGTAAAAGAAAGATAGCAGAACAAGATAATAAGAGGGCTCAAGAGAGGTTGAAAACTGGAAGAATGTGTTGCTGCAAGTTTAGAGCCTCCTAAGGGGTATTTATATCCTCTGAGCTAGTGGAATTACTGTTGATATATAGTTGGATATCAACCATAAAAGGCAAAGCTGCGCCGAAATGTAACGTGGTTTACTTGAGCTTTTGATGTTTCAATTTTTTCTTTTATTAGAAATTGTCCATTTTTTTGCAATTTGGATAGATATATCCATGTCTTACATTTACTGTTTGTGCTATGCTAGGTTTTTCTTTCTCGACATCATTACTGTTCAATCTCTAAGTAATCTCCAAATGGCTCCGACATTTACGCCTTTTCTTTAACATTTCACACTGCTTTATTCTAACAACATTCCTAGATAGGACTACATGCACGTACGTAGTTTGCTTGAATTCTTAGGTATGGACGAAGTTAGTTAACAAATCATTAAGAAACTCAAGCAAAAAAAGAGCAATTCACCTTTAACGGGACACGGCAATCATGCATGATACAGAAAGTCGCCAGCTTCCCCCCACAACCTGTAGGAATTTTTCTTTTCCTGTTAAGATATGGCAATCTTTGTTTGCTTAAGCAACAAGATCAATGCTTTTGCTTCCTAAAACCCTTTTTTACTTACGTTTTGTATATTTGTCTGTTAAAGATCCATTATTTTTAATTATATCTTCCGTCATCTCAACTACATTCTGTAACTTAAATGAATCAACCTTCGTTTTGTGCCACAAGATATAGGTATATTTTCTTTATGTCTATCCTTCGAAGTTGAACATATAATATGCATGAAAATGTTACGTGGTTCAAGGGCTTGAAGAATGGGCATCTATGGAGCTTCATTTCTCTGTCCAATCTCCGTAGATATGGAAGAAAAAGTTCTTACGTCGAAGCAGCCGAGAGAAATAAAAGACACCTCATTGCAACTATTTGTCTTATCCAATAGTGCATGGAGGGGGAGATTTTAAGTTGGATCTAGCACCTTAGGCTTGTTGTTGGTAATCCTCTGTCCTATGTGCGTGTACATATCCTAAGACACGAAAGGATGGGCTTAACTCGCTTTAAAACATTTTAGGCCGACAACCAAGATGTGGAAGACAAGTAACATATGTACAGTGACATCGACCGTTGACGTCAAGCATAACATTAACTCTGATAAGATATGCCACTGATCATTTAAGAATTTTCACTTGCCCCTAACAACTAAATAAAAAACCCAGTTTTTTTTTTCAAGGAAAATAAACTGAAAGTCAAAACAAGCTAACTATTACAGGGATCTGCAGTGCAAAAGTTCCTGTTTATCCTGATACATATCTGCCCACGAGGGTTTTTAGAGAAAATGTAATCCAGGACTAACTGTGGCTGCTATTGAGGCCAGTTTGTTAGCACATTGGTTTCTCAGCGATGAATGTATTGAACTAACACCTCCCACCTTTGTTGGAGTAATCCATAAATACCTGTCACTAATAAAATATCATTAGGAAAAACTGTAGTAGAAGAGGATAAGATATTTATAATCTCAAGGGAGTCCACTTTTATTATAATTCATCAATAACCCAATCCAAGCCCGGGTGAGTCCTGAGTGAACACCCCAAAGCTCTGTAGTTAGCGGCAAGCCATGACCAATGTGATGGAAAAATCCCCCGCATCACTGACTGTGGTAGTCTCTAAGAATTCCCCTAACAGTAGCAGTGTTTTTTCCTTGTTTTACTGCGTCATTAGTATTTAACTTGACTCAGTTTGCTGGTGGTTTCATCCATCCAACTAGGCTCCCCATGGGTAAGCCCATAGAGGGGAGCACACAACTTTCCATTGTTCTTGCCTGAATAATCCAGTCCGCGTATTCCATAACTATCCGGTTGCCGTCTGCTGGCCAGGCGAACTCGGGTTCAAAATTACTTTTGTTTCAAAAACCCAGTTTTCGATATCAGTAACTAAATTCCTCTAGCTAGGCACCAAGGTTTTAAATTACAAATTGTAATTACGTTTACAATCTTAATACCATACTTATGCTTCAAATTCTTATGATAATTTATCATAATTACAATAATAATACTAGTAATAAACAAATAATTTGTAATTTAAAATTACGTGATTTTTTACATTTGTATTATTATTATACGTGTGATTAATAGGTGATATATTTATAAGAGGAATATTACGTATTATTGAACCTTTTCGTAATTCACATTTTAGCAAAACTTTCATAGAATGTTATTGTTGATATAGTTTATCACCAGTACAGCAGCATTAATTCTTGACATTATGATTAGTTAATGTTAATTAATGATTTTAATGTAAACTGGGGACATCGTACGGATTTTTTACTTTATAATTCCCAAAAGGCCAAATAGATAGAAGTTTGCTTTGCTCCCTTCAAGAAAAAACCTGCAGATATTGTCTACATTAGAATTAGTTAATGTTGATATTGTCTACATTAGTTCATCTTTTGCAACGAAGAAGTGCAATTAGAGCTTCTAAACAGCAGAATTCGTGGCAATAACAGCCATAAGGTAGATTACTTCTGAACACTAAACTCTTTCCTCTGCCACTGAACAATAAGACTCAGTATATGCACTTGGATTAGTGATGAACCGTGTTTTAGCTAATTAACGAATACAACTCCTGGCATACCTTGGTTGACGATGCAGTCTGTCATCAACGTGAACTTCTTTTCTTCAAAAAGAAGCACATGTTTCTAAGACATGTACTATTCTTGTACACAAGAAATTAATGTTTTGAAGTGGGAACAGGTTGTGCTCCTTAATGCGGGCCACGTTGCTTCATGGTTTCCCTGTTTTACGCAAGTGTTGTGTTCCCATAGCTACCATGTGATATTTTGTTGACCTTCATATTCTTGGAAGACTATGCTAGATTTTTTTCGGCACATCATTTACATGTAGTCCAGCTCTTTGGTTCTCACGTCTTTGAATGACATTAATGTTATGGGCGTAGTATCGGTATAAGCATCTTGTTATTTTTCTTGACTGGAAAATGTGAAGCTGTCGTAATTAAATGCATTGAACCATTCAGCGTTTAGATTAATGAAAAGCCCTATTTTCTCAAATGACCCGTCTCCTTCAAAATAGACTTTGCATGTGGGCAGTGCCAAATCGTCTGTGTAATTATTCCAAAATGACATGAAAATGTTATTTTGAGATATGACTGGCGGCTTGAATTGATGATATATGTGTCAATATATTCCTATACCTTTTAGGCTTTTACAATAGGATAGTCCACCAAGAAATTCCCATGTGCGGAAAACTTAGGTTCATCTTCCAATCCAATAATGCGACTCCTAACATGCATTGGACTGGCGTACAGTTCTTATGGTTTAAAAGCTTTTGCTCAATCCAAACTCTAAGCAACTGACCTAATTAACAATAATGGTGTCCTTGCTCCTTATCATATGTTGTCCTGCCTCCTAATTGCGGCCTTTCGGTTCATTACTTGTTGGGTAATGCGAACGAACAAGGACGACGCATGAAGTCATACTTAATTAGGATTTATAATTACACTGTAACAAAAATAATGTTTGGTTATTAAAAAATTTGCCACCAACGTTGCATATGGTTACTGTCTCTCGTATACTGAGATGGAATGAAACAAAAATTTAGAGATAGAGCATAACAAAAATTGGAGACAATGAGATGTTTGGTTGTGATGGACAAAACAAATAAAACTGTGTTCATCTCGAGGACAGAAATGTGTTTGGTTGCAATTGACAGAATATAAAAAAACAATGTCAATGACTAAATTACTCTTGCAGTATAAGATGATTGGAAATATGTAATTCATTAATTATTTTAAAATGAATGCTTTGTTTTAGTAAAAAAGTTAACATATAATAATAATAATAATAATAATAATAATAATAATAATAATAATAATAATAATAATAATAATAATAATAAT
>JAOSBK010000005.1:7723401-7736312 GCA_027568895.1 Erythroxylum shatona | reverse complement strand
GTGAACTAGTCTGATTTGATTGTACTGTCTTGGGTGGCATCCACATATCCTCCCAGGGGGTATTTGGGTGTTACAGTTCGCCACACGCTGCGGAGCTGTGGGGGGTTCATCCGGGCCTTCAGCTGGCCTGGGACCTGGGATATCGCCAAGTCGTGGTCAAAGTCAACTCACTTGAAATCATTAACATTATCTCTGCTCCCCCAGTGATACTAACTGAGTTTTCCTTTTTGGTAACAGGAATTCTGTAGCTGATGCAACGAGCGTGAACGGTACAGCTCCAGCATGTGTACTGGGAAGGGAACCAGTGCGTGAACAGTCTCGCTGGATTGATCAGACCGGCCCTATATTGTCTCCCAGAGCTCCTTTTTGGCATACAGGAGCTTCTCAGACGTGATGCGCTAGGCGCAGTATACACCAGGAGGCCAGGACGTTGATTTAGTTTTGTTTTTCTCTTTGTAAACAAAAAAAAAAACTAGAATAGAAATAACCTAGCATTTAAAAATATTTTAATATCACAAAAAATATAAGTAATTTTTAAAATAAATAAAATCAAGAGAAAATCGTTTATATTTTACACAAACATTTTATATATGATGTAAATTAAGTAAACAATGATTAAAAAATTAAATTAGACCGATCGGTTCAACCATAATTTTTCTTAAACTAGCCAATTTTTTGGTTTGTTTATCTTAATAACCTTTGTTATTAAAAACTGATTGGTTTACTAATCAATCGATTGATTTTTGTAAACAATTATCTTGAGAATCTTGATACAAATTAACATAAAATTTAGAAAAAGAGAATTATTATTCAATTTTAGTTTGAATTATTAAAATTGTTATCAATTGATTATACTTGAATATATAGATGTTGTTATTTCAATAAAATATTTTATTTTTGTTTATATTTTTATTTCTTATAATATTATATATCATGTTATAATAATATAATACCGATTGAATGTTTAAATCTTAAATTTTTTATCTTATTGATATAATTTATAAGCCTATTTCAAAATATTGGAAGTAAACATTATGTTAGAACTAAGATAAAAATGATTTTGGTGTTCATCTAAAAATCTTAGTGGCATTCATCTATGGTTGACGAATTATAAAACAAGATTTTTGAAAGGAATCTCATAACGTTTACGACGTCCTATTCATGTATTTCATCAACTCATTCTAGAAATTGAGATGTGTGAAGTTATTCACTTAGTTACCGAAGATAACAACGGTGACCTTCACATCACAATCACATAGCTCGCCTTTTCAATCAAATACTTCTTCCTATTTAAAATAAGTGTTGTTTTAAAGAGATTTTAATTATTCAAAATAAGTGTCGTTCACGATTTTTCATGCATGTTTATAATTTTATTTCCAAAATCACCCTTTAATTTCTCTCACATCCTAATTATACATGTTACATTTTCAAGAAAATTCAAGATGCAATTAATAAGGGTATATCAAACATTTCACTAGCTTTCTTAATAAGTGTACATTTATCTAAAACGACACTTATTTTAGATAGGAGGGAGTAGTAACTTAGAAAGTTTAAGAAATGTGTATTACATAATATAACTGAAAAAGTATATATAATAGAGGGGCAAACAACTTGTTACCAAATCCCGTAGACAATTTTACTGGCCAGCTGTTCTTTGACACTCTTGAAAACTTTCCTCCTAAGCACTTTGGTAAATCATCTGTATAAATTAATATAATCTCTCATTAGCCCAACTTTAAGTTTGCAATGAACTTATAATTTGTCCATTTGTATTTTCTTGTATTTCTCACTTCTTGATCAGTGCATTGATTAACTCACATATTGTATATATATTTCTGATTAAGGTATTTGATAAGTCAATAACTCAATTAAAGGATGAATTCGAATCTACCACTTAATTGAGGATTAATACCTTTTTATTGGTGAAGAACATGTCACACATCTACTAATGACAGTACGCTCCTTACGTCACTTGAATGTTTCACCACGTCATTAGGAAACCCTTTCAATGGTTTGAAATCATTAGTCAACTTTCAACTGCCCATTTTTATTTTCAAGCCGGTGAAGAAATCTCCATGTGAAGTAAGTTTAAGCCCTTAATCAAAGGCAGGAGGCTCACGATTGTGGGTTGGTTAAATTTAGTTGAAATTTCGTTAATTCGGTTGAAATATTAGGTTGTTCCTAAGATAAGTTGCATATATAATGACGTCTTTGTCTTGACCCATAAACCATATGCTTTCGGTTAAAAATTCGGCATGAAGAACGGCCCGACCTACGATGCTTTATATACAAGTAATCATTAAAACAGCCAATAGGATTGTTTAGTTTTTTGGTATTATGAGTCCTGATTGATAATGCTTAGAACAGGGAATAAGGTCATCGGATACTCCATTTTTTAAAGGTCGTGATTCATGAATTTGTTGGCCGCAATTGTATCATGTGCATCTCAACCGAAATTCTTAAAATAATAAACAATAAATAATTTAAAATATTAATTAAATCACGGATTTATTCAATTGTAGACGGTAAAATCTCGTTTCTTGTACCAAAATTTGTTGAATATACACCATATGCCTGGATACAGATTATTCTCTGATAATAACGTGAACAGAACTCACTTCACATGATGATCAAGTAGACATAAAATTACCTGAAACAAGGAAACCTGAAAGAAGGCAACTAGGTCAGTGTGTAGTCCGGCTGACATGATTTCATCCTTCACATTAATTTCAGGGTTATTGTCCAATGGTCGAGCTTGGGATGGTGGCGGGGCCAAGATACCGTACATGACGGAGGAAAAAGCTGCTCGACGCCGTCTTAATTGCTAATCCATGTTTTAACGAGGTAAATGTATATGCAGATAAGTCGTCCTTACTCACATGGTTTTACGCCAAGATTATCAACGGAAAAGTCATAATTACATCAACTTGTGGCCCTAAGCTTTGTTCTATGTGATAAAAATTGGTTCTCTTTGGCTTAATATCCACCCGAATGTGACCTGACTTGACTACCCGTGGTGGAGATATCACCCTCTCCACTCTACTGCAAGCTTAGTGGTTACGTATGGGAAGTTAACAGCCAACCAAAGTCATTATAACGTGCCCCTCATGCTAATGACTTGAACGGAAAAAAGTAACTCTGGTCTTCCATTACAGAAGCTTGACTCACCAAGTATTACATTCTTTATATATATATATATATATATAACTACTGTATTTGAAACAAATCCTATTTACACATTGTAATGAGGAAACGAAAGAGAGGTTTTTGAAAGAAGGGGGTCCATAATTCTCGGAGGTGTAAAAGAACGCCTCAAGTTATCTCCTCCGTATTCCACTCCACCTGTCACGTTCCAGTTTCAGCCACCTTCTCTTCCTCTTTTGCTAGAAAATGAATCAGTTCTCACTTTTGCCCTTCCACAAATATATAAATTATTGCACGTAATTCCTTAATAACGGTTGCTATTCTTTTGTTGTTTATAGATCTATAAAGGTTTAGCATGATTAAATTGTAATTATTTACAATTATATCTTATGTTAAAATATGAGATTCTATCAAAATATAATAAGCAGGTATTAGATAAAATTAAACAAAGTGAGGAATTATAGTTTGATTAAATGGGCAACTAATCTTAAAATATTTAAGATTTTAAGATTTTTTTTAATTTAGCGTCTAAACTTTTAAAATTTTTAATTGAAACTTGAACAATTCATTTTTTATTGTTTTATATGGCTAATAAACGGATATCTACTAAGTATTTGATAGATATGTGAAATCAATAAATTTTAATATTTTAAAATCAATTGTTAAAGTTTTAAAATTAATGTTTGATACGTAATTGACAAATTTAAAAATTTAGATACTGAATTAAAAAAATTTAATATTTAAGTACTGAATTGAAAAATCTTTAAAAATTAGACATTTTTAATATGATATTTTATGTTTGATAAGAAAATCATAGAATTATTTTAATTTTGAAACCTCCTGATGCACAAATTTTGGGTGACAAGCCCAAATGCAATGTAAATATCTAATATCTAATAGCTAATAAAAAATTCACACGAAAAGTGAAAGGAGAAGAAAAAGGACAATTCTACCCTTGATTGAAAAACAACCTTAGTTAAGGTTAGTTCGGTAAAAGAAGTGGGGAAATAATACAAAACTGCTTAATCCACTATTTTCAAAAGTAAAAAAAGTCTCACTTCGTAACTGCACTTAGAAACCCTATAAAAACCACCACAAACTGCTTCGACTCCTACACAGCTATCTTCACCCACTCTCCTCCAAACTCCCTGCCCCATAAACCAATTCCAAAGCTAAAGCACAAGCATGAGCCTTCTTCTTCACCTGCTTCTCTTGGCTTTCTTCGCCTCATCACCTTTGGCAGTAGCTGATCAATATAGAGTGACAAACTTTGGAGCCAGGCCTGATGGTTCAACTGACTCAACGCAGGCTTTTCTTGCTGCATGGAGGCAAGCATGCGGCTCCGCGTCTCCGGCCACCATGTACGTGCCTTCAGGCAGGTTCTTGGTAAAGAATGTGGAGTTTCAGGGTCCATGCAGCAATGTGGCGACCACCGTACTTATAGACGGTACCCTCGTGGCTCCGTCGGATTACTCTGCAATGGACGGCTCTAAGAATTGGCTTATGTTTCAGCATGTTAGTGGGGTTAAGGTCCTTGGAGGTGTACTTGATGGTCAAGGTTCTCGTTTATGGTCCTGCAAGTCCTCTGGCAGTGGTTGTCCAAAAGGTGCAACGGTGAGTTCATTTTTTCTCAGTGGTTGTCCAAACTGATCTCTAATCTGTTTCTTCTCTTTCAATTTTTCTTGACCTTGGTCATCAGTGATTTGCGCACTAACTGACCCGTTCATTCTTTCTCAAGTTGACTTTTCGGTTCTAGCTTTAATTTTCCATTCACTACCGCAAGTCAACTGTCAAACATGCATAATTGTGCTTTTGAAGCGTGCCAATTTCAGTATAAATGCTACATAAATTACAAATAAGCACCACAAAGTCTATTTATAGGAAATTAGTAAACTGATAATTTCTTTATTCATATGTGAAACTTGTGCAGTCGCTAGAATTTTCAAATTCAAACGACATTGAGATTGGAGGGCTCTCATCACAAGACAGCCAAATGTTTCACATTGTGATCAATGGCTGCGAAAACGTCAAAGTGCAAGGTGTGAAAGTTTCTGCTCCTGGCAACAGCCCTAACACCGATGGCATTCACGTCCAGGCTTCAACCCATGTCACCATCTTAAATTCCAAGATTGGAACCGGTGACGATTGTATCTCCGTTGGCCCTGGCACCACCAACTTGTGGATCGAAACTGTTGCATGCGGCCCAGGCCATGGAATTAGGTACGTTACCAAAATATTACTCAGCTACTAAACCGTCTTCATTGCACATGGAGTACTGTACTGAACTCTTTATGCATGGTTTGGTGCAGCATTGGAAGTTTAGGGAAGGAATCTAACGAGGCAGGTGTGCAGAACGTAACAGTAAGAAGCACGACTTTTTTCGGCACCAAAAATGGAGTTAGAATCAAGACTTGGGGGAGGCCGAGCAATGGTTTCGTAAGGAACGTTTTCTTCCAGGATGCATTCATGACCAATGTCGAAAACCCGATTCTTATTGATCAAAACTATTGTCCAGGCGAATCGGATTGCCCTAATCAGGTCTGTTCCATGTAAAACTTGTCTTTAACTATAACTAATCCTGGTTAACTAACCAATCTAACCAAGGCCACGATTCTGTTTCTTTCTTTTTTGGCAGAGTTCGGGCATTCAAATCAGTGATGTGACGTACCAAAGTATCCATGGATCATCAGCAACAGAGGTAGGGGTGAGATTGGACTGTAGCAGGACATATCCATGCACAGGGATTCAAATGGAGGACGTGAAGCTTACCTACAGAAATCATCCAGCTGAAGCATCTTGCATTAACGCAGATGGCTCAGCTTCGGGTTTTCTCCAGCCCTCAAGCTGTCTCAAGTCTTAGAATATCATTAAGAAAAAAGCCACCGCAATCTCGTACCATTACCACGAGTGGAGTAGTAGTTAATGTCCAAGTCATAATCGCGCGTGGTACCTTTGTTTGTGTCTCCATTATTGTTGTTTGTACTTTGCAGTTTTCTTTGGTAAAAGCACTTTAAGGTGTTATTGCTGGAGCATGTGGCTTTTCCGGCAAACTGATTGGAGCCCGGCCTTGTAAGCACCTTTGATTGAAGAGCATTTAAAGTTAAACCCCTTCATTACCTATACTACATATTGTTGGATGTGACATCTACCCTGAAATTAGTTTCGAAAAAGACAATGAATTCCTGTGTCCTCCAAATTCCGATACGAGATAAGGCTTAGGCAATATTAAGGTTATGCAACAAAATTGAAATTATGTTTAATTTACACAATAATTATAATGACTCAAATTCTCACTTATTCACAATGTTTTAAAAATGGGGCTGAGAGTTAAACTTGTATTATATTGTTATAAAATTGATTAAAGATTTAATAAAATTAAATAATTTAAAATATTCTTAAAAGAAAGAAATATTTGAAGTTTAATTAAAAAATTATTAAATAAAATTAATTAATTAAGTTTAATTTAGAAGAATTCATTAATTAATAAAAACTCATTATTTAATAAAAATTGATCATTTAATTAATAAATAAATTATTTTTAATAAAAAGTTATTAAAGTAACTTGAAATAAAAATAAAAAATAAAAAAGGGCAATTTAAAGTTTTTTTTATAGAATTTGTTAAACTGATTGAATTTTTTAGTTATTGTTTATTCAAATTTTTTATCACCTTCCAAATTAAATTAAATTTGGTGAGCAATAATTTCATAAAATACTTTGGAGTTTGTTTGGTAAAAAATTTTCCACTAGTCGTTAGGTTTTAACATTATAAAACTAACAACTCTTTAAAAAAAAGGCTCGTGATTAGTCCAGGATTAGATTAGTCCACTTAAACAATTAATAATTGAAACACTAAATCAAACCTACAACTACAAGCAATGTCCTTGAATTCCAATTTTCAGTTAATAAAATTTTTATAAAATATTTTTAAATTAGTCTTTAATACAGTAAAGTTAAATATATTATAATTGATTAATAATCGTTAAAACATTATGAATATTTTACAATATTACTTCCTCTTATCCAAAATAAAAGTCATTTTAGAGGGATTTTAATTATTTAAAATAAGTGTCGTTCACGATTTTTCATGCTTATTTATAATTTTATTTTCAAAATTACTCATTAATTTCTCTCGCATCCTAATTATATGGATTACATTTTCAAGACAATTAATATACAATTAATAAGGATATATCAAACATTTCACTAGTTTTCTTAATAAGTGTGTAATTCTACACTTATTTTAAATAGGAGGGAGTATCAGGCTCACAAACTCCCAACGACGCAAGCCATGGTGTGTTAGTGCTGTCTGAACTTAACTAATTCTGGGATTTAGCGTAATGAATGCAAAACTGCCCGAGCTACAACGTAATGGAGAGGAGGACGGTTCCGTACATAGCGAATCTGTTGCAGTCATGCATAGACAAGAAATGCCATTTGTCGGGGAAGCTCATTCACGCCAGTCTACTCCGTATTGGCCTTCTCACCGACACCTTTCTCTCCAACAGACTCGTTGAATTTTATGCTAAATGCAACAACACTGCTTATGCACATAATGTATTCGATCAAATACCTCAGAAGAATATTTATTCATGGAATGCAATGTTGAGCCAGTACTGCAGGGTGGGAATGTTGGAGCGTGCACGTCGGTTGTTTGTGGAAATGCCTGAGAGGAACACTGTCTCGTGGAATAACTTGATTACTGCTTTGGTCAAGGGTGGGTTTGACAGGGACTCGTTGTGTGTGTTTGATGATATGGTTTTGCAAGGTTTTGTGCCTACCCGCTTCACATTGGCTAGCGTTTTCAGCGCCTGTGGCACTCTGGGAGATGTGGAGAGTGCTAGCAGATGTCATGGTTTTGCTGTCAAGCTTGGGCTTGACTATAATGTTTATGTTAGTAACGCCTTGTTGTGTGTGTATGCCAAGTGTGGTTTTCTTGTAGAAGCAGAGCGACTCTTTGAGGGAATTGAGGAGCCTAATGAGGTTACATATACGGCGATGATGTGTGGGCTTGCACAGACGGATAGAGTTGAGGATGCTCTGAGAATGTTTAGATCGATGAGCAGGAAAGGGATTCGTATAGATAGTGTCTCATTGTCGAGTATTTTGGGTGTTTGTGCTAAGGGAGGAATTGAAGAATCCGGTTTTTATGACCAAGACGTGAGCTTTTTGTGTAAGGTGTATGGGCAACAAGTACATGGGGTTGCAATCAGATATGGACTTGAGAGTGATCTCCATTTGAGTAATTCATTGCTTGATATGTACTCAAAGAATGGGGGAATGGACAGTGCTGAGATGATTTTCGCTTATCTACCAGAAGTTAGCGTTGTCTCTTGGAATATTATGATAGCTGGCTATGGAAGGTACCATTGGGAGAAAGCTGTGGAGTTCCTGCAAAGAATGCAGTCCTGTGGGTTTGAACCAGATGAGGTCACTTGTATTAATGTGTTAGCAGCTTGTACAAAGTGTGGGGATATGGAAACTGGGCTTCGTGTCTTTGACTCCATGGCCTGCCCGAGTGTCAATTCATGGAATACTTTACTATCTGGATACGTCCAGACTGGGAATCATAATGAAGCAATCAAATTGTTTAGGGGAATGCAGTTTCAGAATGTGCAACCTGACCGAACTACTTTGGCCGTTATACTGAGTGCCTGTGCAGGGACGGGCCTTCTGGAGTCTGGAAAGCAGGTGCATGCCGTCTCACAAAAAACAGCCCTCCATAATGATTTATATGTTGGCAGTGGACTGATTGGCATGTATTCAAAATGTGGGAAAATAGACCTTGCGAAACTTATATTCACAAGAATGCCTGAACTAGACACTGTCTGCTGGAATTCTATGATTGTGGGCTTTTCACTTAATTCCTTGAACGAGGAAGCATTTACTTTCTACAAACAGATGCGACAAAACGGAATATCTGCTACCCAATTCTCTTATGCTACTATTCTGAATTGTTGCACAAAATTATCATCATTATTTCAAGGGCGACAGATTCAAGCCCATATAGAAAAAGAAGGATACACAAATGATATCTATGTTGGCACTGCAATTGTTGATATGTATTGCAAATGTGGTGATGTAGATGAAGCTCGACAGTTTTTTGATATGATGCCTAGTAAAAGTACTGCTACATGGAATGAGATGATACATGGTTATGCACAAAATGGACAAGGAAATGAAGCTGTTCATCTGTATGACAGTATGATAAAATCAGGTGGAAAACCTGAGGAGATAACCTTTATAGCTGTTTTGACTGCATGTAGTCATTCAGGATTGGTCGATAGAGGAGTTGAAATATTCAACTCAATGCAACGAGACCATGATGTGGATCTGATCGCAGAACATTATACTTGCATGATTGATGGTCTGAGCAGAGCAGGTCGATTTCATGAAGCAGAATTGCTGATAGATGAGATTCCATATAAAGATGATCCAATTGTTTGGGAAGTTCTGCTTAGTTCTTGTAGGGTCCATGCTAATCTAGGCTTGGCAAAAAGGGCTGCCAAGGAACTCCTGCGATTGGACCCTCAGAGTTCTGCCCCATATTTGCTTTTAGCCAATATGTATTCATCTTTGGGAAGATGGGATGATGCAGTGGCTGTTAGAGGATTGATGACTGGTAAACAAGTGATTAAGGATCCAGGTTACTGCTGGATTGAACATAAAGCTGAGATGCAATCTTTTTGGGCGGATGATAATTCGACCTTGATTAAAGATGAACTAAGTCTAGCTAATGAAACATGACAACTTCTCTTCTTTCCCATCTGATACATGTACTTTTTGAGTTCATGTTAAACCAAGATGGCCGCAATGACTGTTGGTTTAATTACAATCTGTTGAGAGGTATATGGTTTTCCTATATTGGGAAGACATTAAATGGTCAATTGCACTTGCTTCATATAAGGTTGCCCAGCAACTGGAACAGTGACTGATTACGTTCTTTGGACAAATGCTGCTTCTATTTCTGGAATAGCCTATGGCTGATTTTAATCCATTGTGCCCCCGCTGTTAGTCATATAAGCATAAAGGGGTAAGTTATCATGTACTGGAATCAATGTAACTGATAATCGGCTGTCCTGAGATTCTCTTTTGTGGGCACAAGCTACTCAAAAGTGAAATGCATGCCTCAACTGGTAAAGATTAATTTTCCGTTACCTAAAGTCATCTCTCTATATATTTCTAACCATTTTTAATGTAAATGCATATAAGCCAACAAACATTTCTAAAGATAATTGCAATAATATTGCCTTATATTCATATTGTTTGAAATTACTTTAGATCTCCAACCTGCAATTGCTTTCCTCTTACAGATCCGAAATAAGAAGAACAGGGATGAGGAATCTTGAGTGAAGGAATATAAGTTTGACCAAGAACAACAAAATGGTAGAAGGCAGTTTAAATCAAGTTATGTGAATGTTGGAATGGGGAAGAAATTGAAGGTGAGGTAATGACCTTTCCTCATCTATTCTAGTTCATGGTTCATCAGTTTATGTTGGCTGAAATTTGTTTTTGTGAAGTCAGGATTTTGAAGGGTTATTTAGGTTTGTTTGTTTTGATGAAAAATTAAAAGAGATGGGATATAGTTGGTTGGGACATGCTAAAAAGAGACATTTTGATATTTTGGTAAGAAAATACGAGAATATTATACTGAGGTTGTAAGAGAAAAAGAGCAAGGCTTAAGAAGAATTAAGGGGAGGTGATTACGAATTATATGGCTCTGCTGGAACTTACAGAGAACTTGATTCTCAGTAAAAAACTTTGGCGTACTAGAAGACGGGTAAGGAATCTCACATAGAGAAATCCTCTTTTTCATAAGTCTTTTAACCTTTTCATTCAAGTGTTATATCTTATATTTAGCCTAAATACTTAATCCGTAATACTTCCCCATAATTATTTAGTTTAAACGTTTTGTTACCTATCTTAAGTATTTTTCTATAATAATTTGTTTGTTTTATTTATTTATTTTTATTTATTTATTTTTATTTTTTATCTTTTATTTTTATTCTTTACCTTGCTTGATATTTATTATAGTATTTATTTTATTATTTCATTATTATTTTTATATTTGTTCCTATTCATTTATTTATTATTTATTACCATTATTATCTTCTACGTCAATTTTTTATTTTTATTATTACTTTCAATTTTTTGATATTTTTATCTTTTATTGTTCTTTATTTTTATTTTTGTTTTATCTTATATTTTTATTCTTTACAATGTTCTATCTTTATTTTATTATATATTTTATTATTTTTATATTTTATTTGTAAGTATTTATCTATATGTATATATTTTTTATATCATCATCATCATCATCCTTTATCTCTATTTTATTTCTTATTATGATTATATTTAATATTTTAATAAGTATTTAATATTATTTTCTATTTATTATATATATATATATTTATTTATTTATCTTTTTATTTTAGTTTTGATTTTTTTCTTACAAACTATTCTAAAAAAGCCTTTTTATTTTATCTTTTTGTCTTTTTCTTTTATTATCTATCGAAAACAGTCTCACTACTAGTTAAATATAAGATTGCATATTTTTAGACATCTCTAGGTCACGTATCTCAATGAAACTCTTACTAAAATATTGTCGTCGTCGTTATTATCGTTATTTTGATTATAAAAAGATGAAAATTTGATCTACAACTTGCTATTTAATTTCAATTTTCCTACATGTCCTTTATTATATTGTTTTCTTTAATGATTGTCTAGAAAGGTAAAGATAGCTAACTTATAATCGAGTTTTTATTTCTTAAGCATCTTGTTAGTAGTTTTAGCAGTAGCTCAGTTTCTCTTCATTAGCATCAAATTCCTTTCCCAGGAGTTATAAAAATTCTTTGTTTTCTAGGAAATGGTGGTCTGAGTACCGCAAATGCAAGTTTGGTTGATGCGATTCTGGACCTTGTATAATGAAAAAGCTTCAAAGACCTTGTTCAACAGCCCTTTTGCTTTTGAGTGGATTTCTCTTAGAAAGTTGTTCATGAAATATAGTCTTTGGATTGAATATAACTAATCCAAAGGAGATTACAGCTGCTCCATGAGTTTGCAACAGGAGTCGAAGGAAAGAAGCAGTCCCACTGGTAACTTGTACCTGTAAAAGGACACCAACTTCTTGTAAATCTTGGTAGCTGGAGGGAACATATTCACAAATTTGCTGTGCCCTCTGTTCCCTTTACATCCAACCCATTTATTTTTTCTCTCTCCCAGTTAATAAATGGGTTGGATGTTAAGGGAAACAGGGGGCACAACAATTTTCGGTACAGGTGAATACAACCCTAACTGGAGACACAAGGTTGTTAATGATTGTGACAAGACAGGATGATGAGATGAAATAGCTTCTTACGTTTTGAACAACTTGGAAGAGTGTTGAAATTAAGCATTCAGGGTATTCTCAGAAAGAGGATAAAGTTAATAAATAAAGCCAACTGATGCTTTGGCCTCTTCTGGTGATCATATTTCTCTTGGAATTTCAACTTTTGTTTCCCTTGGTTAGTTTATTTTGTGATTGGCTACCATAACCCTGCGTTTGGTTCATGTCCCCGTCTCTGGGAATAAAGACGGGGACAGAAAAATCCTACCTCCAAAATCGTTTGGTTCGTGTTTCCGACGTTTTGTCCCTCGTCCCCGGTAGACAGGGACAAGAATTTCTGTCTCTCCCAAAAAGGGAGGACAGGGATGACTTGTCCCTGTCTCCAGCCACTCCCCCGTCCACGTTTACTATATTATGTTACTATATTGATTACTTATGTTTACT
>JAOSBK010000005.1:7691054-7716903 GCA_027568895.1 Erythroxylum shatona | reverse complement strand
TTGTTAGTTTATGCCTTTGGAAGCCAATTAATTGGTTACAATTTTATGTATGCCATTATTATTTTAATTAATAAATACATTTTTATTTTATATATTTGGTTAACTACACTTGATATTTTAATAATAAAGATAAAATCCCTGGAATAATTATTATGCAATTGAAATTATGATGAAATCATAATTATGATATTTAATTTGTATTTATTTATTATTCGTAAATTCTTCCTAATTGTAGTTTCATCAAGATGAGATATTAATGAAATGATAAATCTAGCATATGGTATGTTTCTTTTTCATGAAAAAGTAAATGATCTCATAAATTAATGTAACTAGATATTTAAACAAACGTGTAAATGCTTATTAGAGAATAAGTTCACTAAACTTACCCGATTGTAAGGATTCCAAATAGAATATTACTTATGTGTCTGTAAATTTTCTCATTATGATAATTGTATGATTGACCCTTATACTTGAGATTAGTAAAGTATCTTATATGGGAAATACTATGATTTGATAGCTTAATCGGTAGTACTTGGATACAATATAAGTCATATGGAGATAATTAAGTTAATAAAGGAAATATCACTTTAAAGTAATTAGAAAGAATATTTCGGTATTCTTGATTATTAATAATTTGAGGAATTCTTTGGTTAGAGTAAATTGACATTTAGAAAAGTTCAAATATTAATTATAAATCAATTACTAATTAGCAAGAACGAATATGATTAGATTTAAATGAGTAGATATTATACTCATGCTATATATAGAGAAGATAGGTCAAACTACTTTCACATTTCTAATATTTTAGTAGTCATGATATGTTATTAGACATCAATCTTGATCTATAATTATAAATTGTTTAATTGAAGAACTAAAGATAACACCAACTCTAATGATGAATTATAGTTATAATTTATAATTATTACTGACATATTAGGAACCTATTGAGTCACATATTAAAAATAGTTAAAAAGAAAAAATCAATTAAATGAAGTTAGATTTAGTTGTGAAGTTTGAGAAACTTTGGAAATCAAATATAAGATATGTAATTTCATTAAAATTAAATTATAATTATAATTAGAGTTTGACTTTAATTATAATTGGGGGATTTATTTTAATAAGAAATTAAAAGGGATAACTAATCTTAATCTGCTAATCCTTTTAACAATTTTTTATTTTAGTGCTTAAGCTTTTAAAATTTTTCAATTGAGTAACTAATATTTTAACACTTTAAAATTTTAGTTCAAAACTTTGGTTTTTACTAATGTGACTAATAGATGGATATCCAAAAAAAATTACCTTTTGAACTAAATTGGAAAGTTTTAAAAAGTTAGTCACTTAATTAAAAATTTTAAAAGCTTGGACACTGAATTGAAAAAGCTTAAAAGGTTTGACACTTTTGAATATGTTATCCTTAAAAAATTATGTTTTTTTAGATAGGAAATAAGCGTAAGGAGGCTCTCACTCCTGCTTATATCCTCTCAAAATGTTGAGTTCTTTTTCTCTACTATGTAGATACCGTTAGAGGCTAGACACTTAGACAACTTATGATTGACACCTCGTGAAAAATATTTCTGTAAAAATTCAAATAAGGTACAATTTGATCACTTTTATGATTTATATTTTCAAGTTATTCAATTGCTGAGATTTGGTAGGAAAAATGCAAAAAAAAATTTTCATTATGCCCATAATTGGATCACATTTAGTTTCCTAACACTGCATTCATTTGGTTTAGAGATGTATATGGAAGGCCTTATTTTGGTTAGTGAATGTGAGACTAAGCAGACAAATCAACACGAATAAGAGGAGACAATTTATGGTAGGATTGGGGATTAAGGTTGAGGTTAACATATTAAGTTATTTTAATTATATTTTATTATAGTTATTTTAAATTAATTAATTTTATTAAAATTTTTAAATTAAAAATCAATATAATTTAATAAGTTTAGAACTTGAGTCTTGTATGTCACGTGACATAAATGTGATAATATGATCTATTTGGTGATTAAAAATAAATATTGAAAAATCGAAGATGGTAATAGTTTCACAAAATTTTCAATTTTATTTTGGTCGTCTCTAGCATAAAAAAAGCAATTAAAAGCGAAATAACAAAAACACCAGAAATTAATAACGCAGTTTAGCACATGTTGCCTAAGTCTACGGTGCCCTCACCCAGCTTAATACTTTCATCGAAATACAGTAGATTTATCCAATGTTTTACTGAACTGACACCACTTAACCCTTAATACTATTTTTCGACTTTATTTCCTGTGAAAGAATTTTATACCCAATAGTACGACCGCCTCGTACTAACTTCAACAAAGAATTTTCTCAATCTATCTTATAACGAAAAAATAATAAAATAATAACTCAAGTGATTAGAATAATAAAGAAAGAAAACTAAATACACTTGAGATAGGAAGGAACGACTTCCTGATAAATTGAACTCCTTCTAAGATAGATCTGAAAGTCGTTCACTAATTAAATTGTTGTAGTCAACTGCTGGAATTTTGCGCCTATCTTTCAATAGTGAATATTCGAAGGACGCCACTCAAACCACACTTGAAAATGCCACTAGCAATTTAACATTGAAGAGTTAGAAATATGGATAGCTTATTCACGCAATGTCAAAACTAAAATCACAATTGCACCAAAATCTCCATCAATAACCCAATCAAGCACACTCAAGGCAATAGACACTTCATCCCCCTTAATCAAAAGATGGTCAAAGAGTCTTCAAAAGATGAAGTTCTTCTGATAACCAATCAGCTATAAATCTAAATAGACTATCTCAAGGAATGCTTTCACGAAGGAAAGAAATTGAAACATAAAATCAATTTCCAAGCTGATTAACGCAAAGATAAAATAAAACACAACTGCACACACATAGACGTGATCTATACAAGCTCCAACTCAAGATAGAGTTCTACCACACTTAAATCATTATCCTAAAAATCCAAGTTGAGCAAGAATTGTTATTTAGTCACAAGCCAGTTGTTATTGCCCAATTAAATTCAATTAACACGGATTTGAATTTTGAATTCATTAACATTATCCTAGATGTCTAATTATCAAAAAATTTCAAAACCAAATAATAAGATGTATACCATATATCTTAACAATTTCTCCCTTTTTGGAATTGCTTGTCACATAGTCAAAACTCCCCCTAAAGAGATAATTGGACATATAACCATCAAATGTACAAATCCATTCTCCCCCTTATGACAAAAAGATGCCAAAAAGCATGACGAATAGTCACACATATACCTTAAAATCTTCTCCTGAAGTGAACATTTACTATAAACAATCTGATGCCTCCCCCCTGGGATAAAACATTGTCAAAACTAAAACTACCTTCAACACAATCAATCTCAGCGAATAAAGAAACATTAAAATCAATAGTAGATTTAGCAGAAGAATTATAAGCACGCCAAGATGACAATTTACCACCAATCAATACATATGCCAAGATATCATTACTTACTTCAATTCCATCTTTATAAGACTGATCAAATTCATAAACCCAAGCAATTAAAGATGAGTGTTGCTAGTGTATTGAGAGAGAGAGACTACACTGATGAGAAAGCTGAAGAGTCTTTGGTGTAGCCAAATAGAAGTCACAATGCAAACTACTAAAAAGATGAGATAACAATAGCAATATAAATACTAAAGAACTAAAGAAGACAATTATTTTTTGCTTTTACGTTTCATTTTTAATTAAAAACAACACAAAAAATACTTCAAAAGTGTAAAGTACACAATCCCTATGCCCCTCGAAGAAATTCAAAGCTAGTCTTATTTCTCGTTATATTATCTTTGTCATCGGTTTCTTCTTCTAAAGTAATTGATTTATCCTCTGTCTAAACGATTTCTTCACAAACAGTAACTAACTGTGATTCTAAAAAATTTCTTTTTTTCCTTCACCATTTCTTTGTACCTGTAATTGGCCTTTTCTAATCCAAGTGTGTTTTGGTACCATGGGCTACTACTACAAATTTGATAGAGAGTGTCTAGATTTTCAGTTTTGACCCCTTTGAAACATTATTTGTAACATTTTGTAATATCTCGGCCTTATGTGCCCGATAACTCCACAAAAATACATTTAGATACAAACTTTCAGTTTTTCCTTGAAGTTTCTTCTTGGACAGATCTGAATGTCATATTTCTTATCATTCAGCTTGGAACAGTCACCTTTGTAGCCAATGCCTTGAAGATCCCCTTTAACCTTCCAAGTTTCATTAACTTTTCTAACTTTTCTATACCTCCATTCAACATCCTCAATCCCTTTTCAGTACTTACAAGTTTCAGTCTAGCTTCACCAAGTTCATCTAAAGTTGACATCAATTTCTTCTCCAAATCTTGAATAGTATCTTCATAGTGAAGTTTTCTTCCTTCAACCTTTCATTCTTCTTACATATTTTTACCCATTTTTCATACATTAATTCATAAGCCTTGTAAATGTTTTCCTTTTTATCATCTGAACCACTTTCATCACTGTCATAATATGAGATCGAGCCTTAAGCCAATTGGTCTACGTTTATCTCAAAATTTTCTAATTTACTCCTTTTTTGGTCTTCAATACTTCTTTCTCAGCTACTGTTAAGCAAGTAACTAGGCTTTTATTGTACAAAGTAATTAACGCAGCACTATTTACAACTTCTTCTTCACTTTCATATTCACCTCCGGATTCGTTATCATTCCAAGTGCTAGTATAGGATTTCTCTTTTCTCTTATTCATGATGTTAGCACACCCCACTTAAAAATGTCCAAAGTCTTGACACTCATGATATTGAATTCTTTTTACCTTTCTTTCTCCCTTTTGAGTTTTGGCTTGTTGTTTGAAGTTGTTGTTCGATGAACTCTCGTCGTTTTGTCTAAACTCAGGTCTGTCCTTTTTCACTCTCTTCAATCGCTTACTAAACTCTTGTGTTAATAGCTCCATATCCTCATTCTCGTCGGATTCATCTTCTACATCATTCATACCTTTTCCAATTTCAACATGTAGTGTCAATCCTTTGCTTCTTTCTTGTTTACCCCTTAAAAGATTCATTCCAAATTTTGTAAGAATTCTAATTATGTTCTCCATTGAGAGATCATTAATGTCGTGGGTCTCCTCTATTTTTGCGATTTTTAGAATAAATCTCAGAGGTAATGATCTCAACGTCTTCTTGATTAGTTTCATATTAGAATATTTCTTTCCAAGTTGATGTGCCTGATTTGCTATATCTCGCAATTTTTCATGAAAGTCTCCAATAGTCTCATTTTTATCTATCTTTAGTTCTTCAAACCTCACAGCTAACATCTATAGTTTTAATGCTATCACAGTTTTGGAACCTTCATGAATAATCTACAAAGCATCCCATGCTTCGTTAGCCAATTCACTGATATAACCTTCGTCAACAGCATTAAAAATCTCATGCATTGCTTATGAGTTTCCAATTGCACTTTCTTCTTCGACTCCTGTCCATTCAAATGAATCTTTTTGAACTGTCTCGCCTTTATTATCAGTAACCATTGGATGCGTCCACCCATATACTACCAAATGTCAAGTTTTTATGCCCTAAGCTTGGATAAAGATTTTCATCCGTGATTTCCATGTAGGATAGTTAGATCCACCCAACAGTGTCGGTCTGGTGATCGATGCACCCTCTCTTATGGCTATGTTCGTGAAACTAGGATCTGCACTAACTTGCTACCAAGTTCCAAATCGGTGACCTTGCTCTGATACCAATTAAAAAATCGAAGGGGGTAGTAGTTTCGCAAACTTTCCAATTTTACCGTGGTCGTCTCTAGCACAAAAAAAAACAAAAGCAATCAAAAGTGAAATAATAAAAACACGATAAATTTGATAACGCAGTTCAGCATACCTTGCCTATGTCTTTAGGACCCTCACCCAGCTTAATACTTTCACCGAAATATAATAGATTTGCCCTAGCTTTACTAAGCCGATACCACTCAACTCTTGACAGTATTTCTCAACCTCACTTTTCGTGAAAGAATTTCACATCCAATAGTACGACCACCTCGTACTAACCTCAATAGAGGATTTTCTTAATCAATCTTTTAACAAAAGAACAATAAACGAATAACTCAAGTGATTAGAATAACAAATAACGAAAGCTAAATACACTTGAGATAAAAAGGAACAACTTCCCGATAAATTCAATTCCTTCTAAGATAGATCTGAAAGTCGTTCACCGATTAAATTGTTGTAGTAAACTGCTGGTATTTTGCGCCTAACTTTCAATCATGAATTTTCGAAGGGAGCCACTCAAACCACACTTGAAAACGTCACTAACAATTTGACGTTGAAGAGTTAGAAATATGGATAGCTGATTCACGCAATGTCAAAACCAAAATCACAACTGCACCAAAATCTCCATCAACAACTCAGCCAATAAGCACACTCGAGGCAATAGACACTTCATCCCCCTTAGTCAAGAGATGGTCAAAGAGTCTTTGATAACCAATAAGCTATAAATCCAAATAGGCTATCTCAAGGAATGCTTTCACGGAGGAAAGACGTTGAAGCATAAAATCAAATTCCCAAGCTGATTTACGCAAAGATAAAATAAAACACAGCTGCACACACATAGACGTGATCTATACACCCTCCAACTCAAGATAGAGTTCTATCATACTTAAACCATTATCCTAAAAATTCAAATTTAACAAGAATTGTTATTTAATCACACCACAAACAGGATGTTATTGCCCAAATTAAATTCAATTAACATGGATTTGAATTTTGAACTCATCAATATTATCTTAGATATCTAATTATCGAAAAATGTCAAAATCAAAAAATAAGACATATACCATATATTTTAACAAATATATATTACAGTGACACTTAGCTGACATAAAAGCTAATTTCACTAAATTTTTATTTATATATATTACAGTGACACTTAGCTGACATAAAAGCTAATTTCACTAAATTTTTATTTAGTATTCATTTATAAATTTTTAAAAATGTTAACATTCAAATTGAATCCTCCAAATACATATATATACATAAATGGTCTTAAAATAATTTGACTCTAAAATTTACCCTTACAAAGTTCAGTTTTAACTTTTAAAAGAATTTGCCTTTTGCCCCACTAATTTTTTTTGCTTCGTTCAACCTCTGCCGAATACAACTCAAGAATCTGCTCCGCCTAGTTGTTAATGTGTGGTCACAGTCAGTGCATAAAAGACGCCAGGCCACAAAGAAGGGACCACCACAAATGCAACTGACGATTTGTTCTCTCGATATGTATCCATCCTATAATAATTTTGTATACAGCAGGAGAGGAGCAGGCAGGATACCATAAGAAGAGACAGGCAGTCGCGTCGAGACTTAAATCGTTTGCAAGCCGTTGTTTGACCTGTACGTTAGTATGATTTATCTTTCATTTTGCCAACTTAAGTTGAACGCAATATTAGGATAGATCCTTCACAATTTATAATTATGGTCATAAGTACTTCATTGTCTTTTTTTTTTCCTCTTAATGAAAGTAAATTTAGGTCATTCATATTAGTATTATCATAACCAAGGACAGGTTATGCTGTTCCCACTGGAGCCAATATATATATATATATATCAGAGAGTGAGAGAGTTTATTTTTTTGAATAAATTTAGTAGAAACTACTAATAGTAATATAAATAATAAATTTTGTCCTCACTAAAATTCACTGATCATATTTTCTGATTCCCCCCTTGATCATAACATATTGCATTCTAACTTTAAACCAAAGAAGGGCTGTAAATATTTTGTATCTGCCTATTGCAATTTGTGATGTTCTTAATCCGTATTTAACACTCTATTTATAGAAACTCTCCAATTTATGTTAAATATGTCAATTACTTTTAATGACATAACGCTCATTTTGTGTTAAATTTTTATATAAATATTAATTTTTAAAAATTTTAATTAAAGTTTATATCAATTTACAATGTAATTTATCAGTTGAAAAAAATTATAAAAAATGAAGTGGTAAACGGAACAAAAACTTCATCTCAATGATTATATTTTTTTATGAAATAAATATTTTAAGTTGATGTTATATTTTTAAAAACTTTAGAATTTAATTAAGAAAATTAAAAGATTTAACTTTTTATAAAAAAATATGCAAGAGTAAACACTGGATCGATGAATCATTAATACATGTTTAATTGCTGCAAAGTCCAAGCAAAAATGCATTTACTCATTTCATGAATGCTATAATAATTACTGGTACTTATTGTAATTTAGTCTTGTTGTAGTTTATTTTTGCTGATTAGCGTATCATTGTAATGTACTTTTTGCTATTATTAATACAATTTATTTAATTTTAAAATTACATTTTTAATTGCACCTTAAACTAAAAAAATTATTATCTTATATACCTCTTAGCTTAACATATACACGTAAATGTCAATTTTATGATGGCATAGGGACAACTGTTTACAAAAGGACAATATCCATGGATTTACTTCAGACCAATTATAACCAAAATAACATGGATTTGCAAAAATGTCCAAAATTAATCAATCTCATTTGAGTTTCTAATTCAAATGGCTCAATGCTTCTACCCTTAGAAATGTTTAATTAGTCAACTTCAGAACTCTCAGTTCAATACTATACGTTTGAAGACAAGCATTAGCAAACATGTTAATGGTAAAGTGAATAGTATCTTAGAGAGACCGGACAAATGGTTCGTAGCTTGTCAGGTTAGTTAAACAAATAACAAATGCAAACGTACGAACTTCACAACCAACTCATAAATCATCCTTATACGGCAAGTGAATTCGTAACATATAAAACTGAAAAATAACAGGTAATTAGTTGAGTTGCTTGGACTAACTAGAACACTATATATAAGCACCTTACGCCTGTAAATGTCGGCCTATAGTTGCCAAATTCTATAACCTGTTTTTTCATAAAACAAAGAAAAGATATAGACATGGTCTCAAAGGCTGTAGTGAACTGTTTTACAATCCTCTTCTTTGCAGCCACCTTACAAGCATCAAATGCAGGGTCTAATTACAACGTTGTGGACTTTGGAGCTCAAGGCGACGGGAAGACTGATTCGACACGTCCATTTCTAAGGGCATGGTTGGCCGCATGTAGGTCAAGAGAGCCGGCAAGCGTTCAGGTTCCGGTCGGAAGTTTCTTGGTTGGAACTATAGTGTTCAATGGTCCATGCAAGAACGAAATTTTGTTTCAAATTGATGGAACCATTGTTGCTCCGTCGGATTACTGGAAAGTTGGGAAATATGGATATTGGATTCTGTTCAGCAAGGTGAAGCTGGTTACCATCTCCGGCGGGACTATTGATGCAAACGGAGCTAACTTTTGGGCTTGCCGGGAATCTGGCAAGGTTTGCCCTCCTGGAGCTAGGGTACGTAGATCTTCATCAATCCATGCATGCATGCCTCTTCCTTGGAGTTATAATTACAAGGAACAATTGTTTATAATTTGATTCTTGCAGTCCATTTCATTTGAGAGGTGTAACAATGTGAAAGTCAATAACTTAACATCCAAGGATAGCCAGTTATTCCACATTTCAGTATATCAGAGCCACGACCTTGCGTTCGAGAACATCAAAGCCATAGCGCCTAGTTCGAGTCTGAACACAGACGGAATCCACATGCAATCAGTGACAGGAATTACGGTGAAGGGTGGCACCATAATGACAGGGGATGATTGCATCTCTATGGGCCCTGGAACCAAGAACGTTAGGATTGAACACATTGCTTGTGGCCCTGGACATGGCATCAGGTCATTACTCCTTGTCACATATACCTATACCTATACCTATGAGTTATAATTTTAAAGATTATTCTTAAATAATGATGAACCTCAAGTTTTCAGACCAGATAATCCACCGTCATGAACTACCAACCATTAAGAGTAATAAAGTGTCAAGTCGAGGCACTCTGGATTAGTTAGCAAAATTCAGCTCAGATTAGGACACAATTAGTGTCAACTCTCAAGGCAACAGAGTACGGTCAAATCAGAAAAATATTCCAAGTTCAAAAAACGCACTGTTTCCAGGAATGAAAGTTAAGAAGCTACTCTTGGATAATCATTACAGGAAGTTACGAGTTATATATTTGACTCCGATTACACATTTTGGAAGAGACAATCACGACAAAAAATGATTCTCACTTTTCATAGCTGTTGCTTGCTTACAATTCTTGTTTTCAACGAAAGTACATAAACAAAGAGTTAAACAGACGAATCTGTTTACGTTCTCTTTGGTCATTTTTGCAGTGTGGGCAGCCTAGCTGAGCAGGCTAACGAAGATGGCGTACAGAACATAACAGTAACAGATGCAATTTTCACAGGAACTCAAAATGGCGTTCGGATAAAATCATGGGCCAGACCTTGTACTGGTTTCGTCAAAAACATTGTGTTCCGCAACGTTGCCATGAGAAATGCACAAAATCCTATTATCATCGATCAAAATTACTGTCCTGATGACCACGATTGTCCACATCAGGTAACCACAACTTCATACTTCTTCTGTAAGAATGTTCTAGCTAGTTTCACGACTTAACAGGCTGTATTTGTGTGTGCAGAACTCGGGAGTGAAGATTAGCTAGTTTCACGAATTAACAGGGTGTATTTGTGTGTGCAGAACTCGGGAGTGAAGATTAGCGGAGTGACATACAAGAACATAAAGGGGACATCGGCCTCAGATATAGCAATTAACTTTAACTGTAGTGCAAGCAACCCATGTGTGGGACTCGAGTTGGTAGACATAGACTTAACCTATCTAAATCCACCAAATGTAGAGACAAACTCGACTTGCAATCATGCGAATGGTAGCTCTAGCGGAGTCGTCATTCCTCAAAGTTGTTTCTGACAGAGCATGTGCTTTTTATTCTGGTCATGATATACCTTGGAATTGTTTTATCTGTTATTCGTCTAATTCTTTGTAGTGGGGTTCGGGAATCAGGTTTTTATATATATGTATGTATTTCTTGGTTGTTTGAGATACACGTAAATATGGTAAATGTATTTCCCTGTAAGTGCTTGTGAATATTATGGACATTGTAAAAGTGAACAAGCTCTAACGTTTGAAAAGACTAAGCAAATTGCCGACACATTGGATCAATTAAGCATTGAGGCACAAATTGATGATGAAGAAATTCACATCAATGAACTGATAATATTCTGCATCCCATAGGTCAATGCTATATCAATTTTAACAGAAATTAAGAAGATTTTAAGCTAGCACTCGCTACTGTAAAATTCAAAGCATGCATCTTTAATCATGAGGTTAGATCAACTTTTGCATCTCATAGGAAAATCTCAAATGATAGGTGAGCAGATCGAAGGTTTGGGCAAACCCATGTCCCAAACACAGGAAGCGACTTGGGTATCATCAGATGAGTATCAAAATAGGGAGATTGCCATTAGAAGCGATGGGAAAAGGGGCTACCTTGTTCTTGAAAGTTTTGTAAAGAAGAAGAAGCAGAGTGAGATGTCAGGACCAAAAGAGGTTTAAAAAAAAAGAGTTCACGAGCGAACCACCGTAGGAAGAATGTCTCAGAAATTTAGATAGAAGGTGTCGGATCACTTCATGCAGTGCCATGCAAACGACGTAAAGAATCGGGTTAAAGAATTCAAGAAGAGTCAGTTAGATTAGTTATTAGATAGTAGTTAGAAAATCGAGATGTTATAAATACTGTGAATTCACAGAAATTGTATACATACGTTTGTACTTTGATATTGAATAAAATCAGAAGAAATTGATACGTGCGACATACGTGCAGAGTGCATGGGAAGGAAGTTGGAACTGCTACATTTCTTGAAGATTCAATCACGCGCAGTTGTTGAACGTGCAGTTGCTGATTTTTCTGTTTAAATAGAGTTGTGGGTTATCCACGTTGCTTCCCTGTATTTAGATGGTTATGGGCACTAGTTGTGGTTCCTTTTGTTTCGGTGGTTGAGGACCACATTTTCTATCTTTCTCTGTTATTTCTATATAAACCAGCAGTGATCAATGAAAAAGGATATGAAGAAATTTGTAGATACTCTCTCTGTCTTCTAATACTCTGTTGCATGTCTTTTCCCTCGATTTCTCTAAAAAATTCTTATCAATTTGGTATCAGAGACTTGCTCCAATGAACACTCGAAATCAGAGTAATGCGGAATTTCGTAACGAAGTTCACGAAGTCCTTGGATGCCATGAATCTAGCATCGATCAGATCCACAATACCTTACAAACCATCCTTGTTGAACTCCAATCTATACGTGCAACCCAAGATTCTCAACACCAACAAATACAATCCTTAGTAGCCTCTCAGACTTCACAAACCAAAATTAATCCCTTTTCTTCACCAGAATTCCTTCACCTCAAAAAAGACAAACCCTCCAGCAGCAACTCGCAAACCAATGCCTTTACCAACTCTCACAACCATTCTTCCTCTCCTTCTAGCCATCAAACCAATCGCCATCACCTTAAGCTTTCTTTCCCTAATTTCAACGGAGAAGATCCTACGGGATGGGTTTTTAAGGCAGAACAATACTTTGATTTCAAGAATGTCACCCCTGAAGATCAAGTGCAATTAGCTTCCTTCCACTTGGAAGGCATCGCCTTACAGTGGCATCGTTGGTATGCAAAATTTAAAGGACTAGTCACATGGGTAGAATTTACTAAGGCAGTGCACTCTCGGTTCGGTCCTACGGACTATGAGGATCCTTCTGAAGCCTTATCCCGACTCAAACAGAACACTACGGTGGCTGTATATTAGGAATGTTTCGAGAGACTATCACACAAAGTCGACCACTTACCTGAAAATTTTTTAGTAGGATGTTTTATTGCAGGTTTGAAAGACGAAATACGCCTGGATGTGCGCAACAAACAGCCCAAAACTCTCTCAGATGCCATTGCTATCGCTAGGCTGATAGAGGAGCTCAATATGTTACAAAAAAATGGTCCCACCAGCAGCATATACAGGACTCCAGCTCCACCAATACCAATCGAACCATTCACAGTCCCTCTCCTGGTATTGGAATTTTGGGAACTGCTCCTTCACAAAAGGAAAACATACCCATTCGACGCTTGACAAGTCAGGAGGCACGAGAGAGAAGGGAAAAGGGACTCTGTTATTACTGTGAGGAGAAATTCACATTAGGACATCGCTGCCAACGTCCTCAATTGTTCATGATCGAGGACTGCTATCAAGAAGTGGAAGAGGAGTTGCAAGACAAAACAGAAAAAGACGAAATCGTTCCTGATATTTCGCTCCATGCTATGTCGGGAACCTCACATCCTCAAACGTTACGGGTGATTGGCAAACTAAAAAATAGAGATGTAACTGTTCTGATTGATGGGGGAAGTACCCATAATTTTATTGATGAAGCTGTGGCTACTAAATTTAGCTTATCTATTGTGATTGACAGATGTTTTCAGGTTATGGTGGGCAATGGCGACAAAATGGAGTGTAAGGGGCGTTGCTTGGGATTGACGTTAACAATCCAAAATTATCCTATAACCACAGATTTTTATGTGCTTCCAGTGGCAGCTTGTCAGGTGGTGTTAGGAGTTCAATGGCTCGAAACTCTGGGACCATTTGAAACCGATTATCGTCAACTCAGAATGTCCTTTAAAAGCAATGGGTAGCAGCATGTTTTTCAAGGATTAACTCAGCCTGCACTTGGACCGTTGAAGGAGAAGGAGTTTTATCAACTTACGGGCATGGGATACTTGCTGCAAGTCACACTCCACACCAACAAAACTCCCACAGAATCTGAGGAACTACCCGCAGATATAGTAGCTCTCTTGGATGAATTTGGCCCAGCCTTTGCCCCACTCATAACTCTTCCACCCAAGCGGCCACAAGACCATAGCATCATCTTAAAGGAGAACCAAGCACCCATTAGTGTACGCCCCTACAGATACCCTCATTACCAGAAAACAGCCATAGAAGAGATGGTTAAGGAGTTCCTCGACTCAGGTATCATACGCCCCAGTACCAGCTCATTTTTCTCACCAGTTTTGCTTGTTAAAAAACAGGATGGCTCTTGGCGTTTCTGTGTGGATTATAGGGAGTTGAATGAAGCTACAGTAAAAGACAAGTATCCTATACCAGTTATTGACGAACTGTCGGACGAGTTGTATGGAGCAATTTATTTTTCTAAAATCGATCTGTGGTCAAGTTATCATCAAATTCGTGTGAAAGAAGATGATATACACAAAACGGCTTTTAGAACTCACGATGGCCATTAAGAGTTCGTGGTCATGCCGTTTGGACTTACGAATGCTCCTGCCACCTTCCAGAGTATGATGAATGATCTTTTTCGACCGTTTTTTAGGAAATTTGTTCTCGTATTTTTTGATGATATACTCGTATATAGCCGAACTTGGCAGGACCATATCCACCACCTCAGGTCTGTTTTAACCATTCTTGTCAAAAATTATTTGGTCGCTAAACGATCCAAATGCAGGTTTGGGGTTATTCGAGTCGATTATTTGGGACACGTCATCTCAAGCGAAGGGGTAGCTGTGGACCCCTGTAAGATTGAAGCAGTGCAGAACTGGCCGATTCCTACTACTGTAAAAGGGGTAAGAGGCTTTCTTGGGCTAGCAGGATATTACAGGAAATTTATACGCGGGTTTGGTAGCATCACCGCCCCTCTCACCCAACTCACAACCAAGGATGGTTTCAAATGGACTCCTGAAGTTGAAGAAGCCTTTAACAAGCTTAAAGCAGCCCTCACATCATCTCCTGTTCTTAAATTACCGGATTTTGATAAGCCCTTTATTGTTGAGTGTGACGCCTGTGGCACTGGGATTGGTGCCATATTGTCTCAAAATAATCAACCCATTGCATTTTTTAGTGAAGCTTTAAGGGGGAGTTCACTGTCATTATCAACATATGACAAAGAGATGTTAGCTGTCGTCAAGGCGATCAGAAAATGGAGACCATATTTGCTAGGCAGACCGTTCATTGTTCGTACAGATCAAAGGAGTTTAAAGTACCTCTTAGAGCAGAGAATTTCAACACCAACACAAATCCGGTGGCTTCCAAAATTGTTGGGATATGATTATCAAATACAATATAAAAGAGGAGTAGACAACCAAGGGGCTGATGCTCTTTCACGCCAATCAGAATTCTATTTTTATGCAGTTTCACGTGTGCATGCAGATTGGTGGCCCATCCTTCAGCAAGAAACGTCAACTCTCCCTTATTTTAAAGAGCTCAAATCCACAAATGATTACTCAACCAAGAGTGGTGTTCTGTTTAAACAAGGAAGGATCGTGATAAGTCCCGCCTCCTCCTTGATTCCAGGAATTTTATCAGATAATCACTCCTCACCAATGGGTGGTCACTTTGGATTTCATAAAACCCTTGCACGCATCAGTTCAAATTTTATATGGCCTGGCATGAGAACTGATGTAAAAAACTACATCAAGGAATGTCTAATTTGTCAAAAATGCAAGACAGACACCCTCTGTCCAGCAGGACTGCTCCAGCCCTTGCAGTTGCCAGAAAAAATATGGTCGGACATATCCATGGATTTTGTGGAACGCCTTCCTCCATCTAAAGGCTTTGATGTGATTATGGTGGTGGTTGATCGCTTGAGCAAATACGCACACTTTGTCTCCCTTCGACATCCCTTTACGGCATCTTCAGTGGCTAAGGAATTCATCACCCATATCGTCAAGCTCCATGGGTTTCCATCCTCCATCATCAGTGACCGTGATAAGGTATTCATCAGCTCTTTTTGGAAGACACTTTTTACATTACAGGGCACCTCATTATGTTTGAGTTCTAGTTATCACCCGCAAACCGATGGACAAACGGAAGTGGTGAACCGTATCTTGGAACAATACTTGCGCTGCTACACTCATGACCGACCTCATAAGTGGGTTGACTGGCTTCCTTGGGCAGAGTTTAGCTACAACACTTCGGTTCATTCAGCCACTAAACTATCCCCATTTGAAGTTGTTTATGGCATACCTCCTTCCAGACTTAACTCTTACATTCCTGGTACAACAAATGTGCAAGCAGTAGATGAAATCCTTCGTACTAAAGCCGACATTCTTAATGAGTTGTGTTTGAACTTGACTGCTGCCCGTAATCGAATGAAACAACAAGCTGATCTTCATCGTCGAGATGTAACTTTCCAGGTAGGAGATTATGTCTATTTACGCCTACAGCCTTACCGCCAAAATTCAGTCGCTTTTCGTCTATCCCTCAAGCTCTCTGTCAGATATTTTGGGCCATACGAAGTTATAGGCAGAGTTGGTCCTGTAGCTTACAAGCTTCGTCTTCCGGAAGATGCACGAATCCACAATGTCTTCCACATAAGTCTCCTTAAGAAACACAACGGTCCTTTACCTTCACAGCTCTCTCCTCTCCCAGTTTCAGAAGACTCCACTCCTATACCACAACTAGAGGCCATCCTAGACCGACGGGTTATTCATAAGGGGCAGTACCGTGCAAGGGAAGAAATATTAGTTAAATGGGAGGGGGCACTTGCAGAGGATGCGACGTGGGAGAATCGTCGACATTTCGCTCGTACTTATTCTCATTTCAATCCTTGAGGACAAGGATTCTCTACAGAAGGAAGGAATGATACGTGCGATATACGTGCAGAGTGCATGGGAAGGAAGTTGGAACTGCTTCATTTCTTGAAGATTCAATCACGCGCAGTTGTTGAACGTGCAGTTGCTGATTTTTCTGTTTAAATAGAGTTGTGGGTTATCCACGTTGCTTCCCTGTATTTAGATGGTTATGGGCACTAGTTGTGGTTCCTTTTGTTTCGGTGGTTGAGGACCACATTTTCTATCTTTCTCTGTTATTTCTATATAAACCAGCAGTGATCAATGAAAAGGGATATGAAGAAATTTGCAGATACTCTCTCTGTCTTCTAATATTCTGTTGCATGTCTTTTCCCTTGATTTCACTAAAAAATTCTTATCAGAAATCTCAATGTGGTGTTGAGTTCTTGTAGCTTGCTCTGTTTGCCCCTGTTTACTTGCGCTTTCTCTCTTTAAACTTCGTTCTTTAAAATTTCAGTAGTTTCTTGCTTAGTTTTGTGTATGATAGATAGATAACATCAAAGTGGTATCAGAGCTAGATTCTTAAGGGATCTGTGAGGGTGTAGGCAAGGATCTTGGCTCGAAAGATTAACACTCTCTCGCGTAAGTCGCGACTACTTGAGAGGAGTACTCAGAGATGGCTGAGAGCTCAACTCAGAGTCTGCAACCTGCGATCTGCAATGGAGAAGGATATCATATCTGGGTAATCAAGATGGAAGCATATCTGCAAGGACAGGATCTTTGGGAACCTATTGATGAAGATTATGCGGTCGAGGTTCCAGTCGAAGATGCTCCGATTGCTCAGCTAAGGTAGTTAATGGAGAGGGTGACGAAGAAGGCCCGAGCTAAATCTTGCCTATACTAGTCTGTTGCACCCGCAATTTTCACTCGAATCATGGGACTTGGCCCTGCGAAGGAGATTTGGGATTTCTTGAAGAACGAATATGAGGGTGACGAGAAGGTGAAAAATATGAAGGTACTAAATCTGTTGAGAGAATTCAACAGAATGCAGGTGAAGGAAGATGAATTAATCAAAACCTATTGTGAGAGACTAATTCAACTTGTAGATCAAGTCAGGCTCTTGGGAGTCGAGTTCAAAGATCAGAGATTAGTGCAGAAGTTACTGGTGTCCATGCTTGAGAAGTATGAAGCCACAATCGTCTCTCTTGAGAACTCCAAAGATATTGGGCAAATTAAGCTTGCAGAAGTCGTGAGTGCGTTGCAGGCTCAAAAGCAGAGGTATTTGATAAGAAAGAATGAAGTGGCTAAAGGTGAGTATAGAGTTTTTGCCAAGACTGAAACTCAAGAAAAGTCCAAGAAGAAGAAAAAAGCTAAAGGAGGGTCAAGTGCTCAAAGCTCTCAAACACGCCAAAAGTATTTTGGCAAGAATGCAGGAGGTGACAAGGCGAATAAGTATAATCCTTGTCCTCATTGTGGTAAGTCGAATCATCTTACCTTTAGATGATGGAAGAGGCCAGACGTTGAATGTAGAAGGTGTCATCAGAAAGGGCACATGGAGGCAATTTGCAAGAAGCAAACTACACAAGCTGCAACCAACTTGCAAGTCACTGAACAAGAAGACGAGCAGCTTTTTGTGGTGACTGGCGATCTTGTTAAAGCTTATCCATCTGATTGGCTGATTGATAGTGGATGCATGAGTCACATGTCTCCAGACCCAAAATTATTCAAGTCTTTGGATAACGATGTGAAGGCAAATGTGAAGCTTAGAAATGGAAATTGCATCCAAGTGGAAGGGAAAGGTGAAGTGGAAATTGTAACCAAGAAAGGTGTCAAGATCATATCTAATGTTCTTTATGTGCCCAAGATACAGCATAATCTTTTGAGTATAACTTAGTTGATCGAAAGAGGTATGTCTGTTCACTTTGAATCCAATGTTTGCAAAGTTTTTGATAATGCTGGCCAGGAGATCCTAAGCACCGTATGAAGAACAAGAGCTTCTCCATGAGACCCTGAAGAGTTGCAATAGGAGGCACTAGGGGTGACATCACCGAGCCACATCTTTGGCATCAAAGACTTGGGCACTATCATATGAACGGGTTGGAAGCAATGAAGAAGAAAAACATGGTCGAGGACTTACCATCAATCCCATACGATTACGCTACATGTAAGGTTTGCATAATGAGTAAGCAAACACTACACCTTTCTTGAAGTTAAAATGGAGGGCTGAGAAAAAACTTCAATTATTACATATGGACGTATGCGGACCTATGCCTACAGCGTCTTTGAATGGAAGCAGATACTTCTTGCTGATCATAGATGATTACTCGAGGTTTCGTGGATATTTTGCCTTAAAAGCCAGGGAGAAGTTACAAGAGTGTTTCGGGAGTTTAAAGCTTTTATAGAAAACCAATCTGGACTGAGTATTAAGTCTGTGAGAACAGACAATGGCTCAGAGTTTACTTCTAATGAATTTGAGTTGATCTGTAAAACTGCAGGAATCAAGCATCAACTCACCACGCCCTACACTCCATAGCAAAATGGGATTGTGGAGAGAAGAAATAGAACCGTGGTGGAAATGGCAAGGTGTATGCTGGAGGAGAAGAAGCTTCCGAAGGAATTTTGGGCAGAAGCTGCATCAACCGCTTACTTCCTGCTGAACAGATTGCATAATCGGGCTCTCGAGGATAAGGCACCGCATGAGATGTGGCCTGGCATCAAACCAAAACTGAGAAATCTAAAAGTATTTGGATCGCTATGTTTTGCTCTTATTCCTCAAGCCAGAAGAAATAAACTTGATAGCAAGACTGAACCTGCAAGCTTCGTAGGGTACTCTGAAGTTAGTAAAGGGTACAGATTGTTCTATCCGGATCAGAAGAGAGTAAAAGTAAGTAGGGATGTGCATTTCTTTGACAATGAGCACTAGAATTGGTCTGGAGAAAAGGAGAAAAATGGGGATGTAAGGCAGACAGTTATAATGCCTTCGGATATCCCACCAGCTATAAATAATTCAGGCAATCACGATGATGAGGATGAGGTAGAACCAAGAGAGGAAGCAGATCTAGAGTTACAACACGACCAGAATGGATGGAATTCTGAGAAGGAGCTCATTCCAGAAGGGTTAGACGATGATTATGATCATGTGCCAATGAGAGGGACAAGAACCCTGGCAGAAATCTATGAAAGGAGCAATGAAGCAATACGTGAGCCTTCTAGAGTTCAAGAAGCCTTACAAAATCCGAAATGGCTTGAAGCTATGAAGGAAGAAATGTCCATGATTAATAGGAATGAAACATGGATTTTAGTGAAAAAACCTCTAGATAAGAGAGCCATTGGGTTGAAATGGGTGTTTAAAACAAAGCTGAATCCAAATGGTTTAGTTAATAAGCTCAAAGCAAGGTTAGTTGTGAAAGGTTATGCACAAATTGAAGGAGTGGATTTTGGAGAAACATTTGCTCTAGTGGCAAGGATTGAAACAATTACACTCTTATTGGCACTTGCAGCTGAGAAAGGGTGGAAGGTACATCAAATGGATGTAAAATCCGCCTTCCTCAATGGTGTTTTACAAGAAGAGATTTATGTTCAACAACCAGGAGGGTTTGTGATAGAAGGAAGGGAAGAATGGGTGTACAAACTAAACAAGGCCCTTTATGGGTTGAAGCAAGCCCCTCGGTGTTGGTACTCAAGAATTGATGCTTTCCTTCTGGAGATTGAGTTCAAGCGAAGTTGTAGTGAACCAACACTCTATGTTAGGATACAACAGAGTGATGTAGCAATAATCTCAATTTATGTGGATGATTTGATGCTAACTGGAAGTTCAGAAGAGCAGATAGAGTCTTTGAAACATAAATTTTGTAGAACCTTCGAAATGACTGATCTGGGAATGATGAAGTATTTTTTGGGGATGGAGATACTTCAATGTGAAGGGTATATCACTGTAAGTCAAAAGAAGTATATTTGTGATGTGTTGAAGAGATTTAAGTTGGGTCAATGTAAGCAAGTACCGACTCCAATTTGTCCGAAAGAGAAATTGATGAAGAAGGAAGATGGAGATGAAGTGGACAGAAAGAATTATAGGAGTATGGTGGGTTACTTAATGTACATTACAGCTACTAGGCCTGATATTTTGTATTCTGTTAGTGTGCTTTCCAGATATTTGAGTAATCCTGGAAAGCAACATTTAGTTGCTGTGAAGAGAGTCTTAAGGTATCTAAAAGGGACAGTCGATTATGGTTTGGTGTATGAGAAGATTGAGAGATGCGAGCTTATGTGTTATGTAGATAGTGACTGGGGTGGAGCAACAGAGGATATGAAAAGTACTACTGGCTATTTTTTAACATTTCAGCATGTTTCTCATGGACTTCAAAGAAGTAGGAGTTGGTGGCACTCTCAACAGCTGAAGCTGAATTAGTTGCAGCAACGGCAGCAGCAAAACAGGTGATATGGTTTAGAAAATTACTTGTAGATTTACAGGTTCATTTGATAGGAGCTACGGTGATATACATTGATAATCAGGTGGCAATATCGATTTCAATGAATTCGGTTTTTCATGGTAAAACAAAGCATTTCAAGCTTAGATATTATTATTTAAGGGATATACAACAAGAAGGGGAGCTGAAGCTTAAGTATATTCATACGGAGGATCAAGTTATAGATTTGTTTACAAAAGGTTTTCATGTTTCACGATTCGAACAGCTGATAAAGTTGGTAGGAATTCAGAAGCTGAATTTCTGATCCAAGGAGGATTATGTAGGAAAAATGTCTCAGAAATTCAGATATAAGGTGTCGGATCACTTCATGCAGTGCCATGCAAACGACGTAAAGAATCGGGTTAAAGAATTCAAGAAAAGTCAGTTGGATTAGTTGTTAGATGGTAGTTAGAAAATTGAGATGTTATAAATACTGTGAATTCACAGAAATTGTATACATACGTTTGTACTTTGATATTGAATAAAATCAAAAGAAATCTCAACGCGGTGTTGAGTTCTTGTAGCTTGCTCTGTTTGCCCCTGTTTCCTTGCACTTTCTCTCTTTAAACTTCGTTCTTTAAAATTACAGTAGTTTCTTGCTTAGTTTTGTGTATGATAGATAGATAACATCAACCACCCATTGAATGTCAAGCACTTAGACAGCTCCAACTACCACTAAAATCATTCTTTCATTTATCTCAAGTGCCAGATGGGAATTTGGTTGTTAAGATCCGAGGATGAAGAAATGCACCTGGATTATAGAAGACAACAGATCGAGAAGAGTTAATTGTCTATTAAATCCAGAAATTGCTAGGAATATGTCATTGTTGTTATTGACATTGTGCTTCTCTTCCAAATTCAAAATTCAAATAATTTCCTTCTTCTTACTGTTTTAAGCGCTCTTCATAGTTCATCTTCACTGCCACCAATGGGATGGCAGCGAATTGACATCTGACGAAAGTGGTTAGTTTTCACAACTGTTTTTTGGCTAGAAAGTATAGAATATCATAAATTATTAAAAAAATTACGAAAAACTTATTTAATTTTTCTTAAAAAAATTTCTCTCATATTTTAATAGATTAAAAATAATAAAATGCATAATATAATATAATATATTAAATTAAACTAAATAGAATTTAACTATTATAACTTAAATTTAATGGTAAAAGTTTTTTGTAAAAATTAAATATTAAAAATAAATTCCTTAAAAATAAGAATAATGTTTTAAAAACTAAATCGGTTTGACAGATATAACGATAAAAGATATAAACTGGCTAACTTCTTGGTTCAATTTTCAATTTTTGGTTTGATTTAGTTTGATAATTTTGTTATTAAAATCGATTAGTTTATTAATTAATTGTTTAATTTTTATAAATTAATTAGTTTTTATAAACTAAAATAAATCAATTAATTTTTAATAAACAACTTCTTTTTTAATTGAACTTTATATTTTTTTAAAAGGTAAGGATAATTTTTTCCAATCATTTTTAAAATTTTTCAATTTTATTCAATCTTTCATCTATTTTATGATAATATAATACCAATTAAATCTTAAATTTTATATAGTAATGGTTTAATTTTCCGTCTGATTTTAAGAACATTCCGTCAAACTTTTTTTTACTGTAATTATTAATTAACAACATATCGTCCGCCAACTCCATACGATATGTTATTTGGGCTTGGTTTGATGAACTTATGTTCTTGGGCCTTCAACGGTTTGTTTGCAATTCTTTTTTGAGCAAATTCCATGCTAAGTAAACACAACCTTAAATACTAAGCAAATGAAATATATAGATACATATATAACTTAGCTTCACTTGGACTTGGTTGAGAAAAATGGGGAATTGCCCTTTTTTCTTCTTATCCTGTTTCCTAGTTTGGCTTGTACGGATGACTAGAAAAGCACCCAAAGTCGAGTCCGGATCCTCTGTCCAAGAGGATCCCTGTCTTATTCTGTCTACTAACAAAACACCGTCGTATTTGTTAATAAATTTGGACAGACACTTTAATAGTTGGACAGACGCCACAGGCGTCGATATTGCGCCAAATCCAAAGCCATTTTGTCATTAGAAAACGTTATTCCAAAGCCATTTTGTTATTAGACACCGTTATTCCAAAGCCAAATACAAAACAACAAATTTTGGTTTTGTGGTTTTATCCTCATTCTTATTAAGAACAAAATTTAATAATAATCAGAAATTTAATAATATTATTTAATATCATTAATAATTAAATAAATTTATAATAATAAGAATAATAATAAGTAGAAAATTATTCTTATTATTATATCATAAAATAATAATTCTTATTATTTAATTCCTTAATGACATTAAATAATATCATAAAATTCCTGATTACTTTTAATTTGGTTCTTAGCAAAATTTTAATGATACTAATAATAATTATATCATAAAATTTTAATAACATGTTATAAATAATAACAAACATTTTTAGTGATAATAATAATAATTTTGGGAATTATTATAAGTTGTGCTAATTTAATATTGTTATTACTAATATTAATAGTAAATATACTAAAAATATATATATAAGATTTATAATAATAATAAGTATATAAACTAAAGTCGGAAAATAATAATAATAATAATTAATTATCAGAATAATTAAATTAATAAGAATACTATATTTAATAATAATAAGAAGAAAATTAATAATAATAAGCAATTTTATAATAATAATAGAAATAAAGATACATGCATTTAATCATAAAAAGGTATTTCGTAATAATAATAATAATACTAATATTAATAATAAATATAATTAAAAAATTAATGAGATTTATAATAATAAATATATATACTCAAGTCGGAAACTAATAATAAGTTTCAAAAAAATAATTAATAATAATAAGGATAATTAAATTAATCAAAATAATAAAGTTAATAATAATGAGATGAAAATTATTAATTATAACAAATTTCATAATAATTATAGACAATAAAAATAATTAATAAATTTAATAATCATCACGAATAATAATAATTATAATAATAATAATAATAATAATAATAATAATAATAATATATTATTAAGAATAATAGTTAGTAGATAATTGATAAATATCAAAATTTTAAACAATTAAATTATTAAGAATAATTAAATTATTTAGTTATTGATTATAATAAGGAATATCATTAAATTCCTAATTATTATTAATTTTTGTTATTAATAAGAATAACGATAAAACAAAAAACAAAAATTTGTTGTTTTGGATTTGGTTATCATTAACGTTGAGGAAACACAAAATGGCTTTGATTTAGCAAGGTTGGCTTCGTTTTTGGCTGCATGAACGGCACATGTGGGTGAGTCCCATCCTCTGTCTGTCCAAGTTTACTCTCCTCTGTCCATTTAATTAAAAAACGACGATATTGTATTATTAGACAGAATAAGACAGGGTAGCGTTGGACAGAGGATTTAGACTCGAGAGAGGTAAAGCTCATCCCAAATTTTATCCGTGCCTTGGGTCGGCAATATTTATACAACACTGTATGGTCTCTTTGTCTTTTAACAGAACCAGAAGAAGTGAACTGTCTTTTGGTTTCTGAGAAAAAAAATGACAGAGTCCCTAAGATTCTTCGAACTCAACACCGGAGCCAAAATTCCTTCCGTTGGTCTTGGAACGGCACAGATCGTTGGAGAAGCCGTTACCGCCACCGTCAAGGTTTGTCATTCGATGTTATTCACGTTGTCGTATCCGTTGTTTTTTCCACTTATGTTGTTATGATCACAGTGTTTTCAGGGGTATTAACTGGAAATAGGAAATAATCTCGCGTATTAGTTGTATGGTCTTCTATAGGAACTATTAGTTGTCTGTAATTTTGTATATAAGCACGATTTCTTAATAAACAGAGATGAGTTTTCTCTCTTCCAAAACCTTTCATTGCTTCTGAAATATTTTCAGGTATATAATACTCGTGTTTGATGAAGGATGGATATAGACATTTTGATTGTGCATCAGTTTACGGAAATGAGAAGGAGGTGATGATACTGCTAATTTCTTCAACTATTTAGTAATCTTTTCCTTTTTATATGGTTTATGTCATCAGTTCAAGAATCAATTTGTATGGTTCGTTTTCCAGATTGGTTGCACGTTGAAGAAGCTGTTTGATGATGGTGTTGTGAAACGCGAGAAGTTGTTTATCACTTCCAAGCTTTGATAAGGCCTGTTCTGTTTCTAATTAGAGATTATACGGAAAAATTCGGAAACTACAATCCTGATTTTACTGCCTGCAGGAATTCTGATCATGCACCAGAAGATGTGCCGAAGGCATTAGATAGAACTCTACAGGACTTGCAACTTGACTATTTAGATCTGTATCTGGTATGCTTATCTCAGTTTCTGGAATTTAAAATCTAAAAGAAGTTGTTTCTGGTCCGTAACTTCCTTTTTGTAGATACATTGGCCTGTGAGAATGAAGGCTCCTGAATTTAAGACTGAAAATCTAACAAATCCTGACATACCCGGTACATGGAAAGCAATGGAGGCACTTTACGATTCTGGCAAGGCTCGAGCTATCGGAGTCAGTAATTTCTCTTCGAAAAAGCTCAGAGACATTTTAGAAATTGCTCGTGTGCCTCCTGCTGTTAACCAGGTCGAATGTCACCCTGTATGGCAACAACCAAAGCTTCACGAGTTCTGTAAATCCAAGGCAATTCACCTAACTGTAAGTGTGGTTTTGATGCAACTCTTTGATCCACAATTTGGTTTTCGCACCTGTGTTCCTTATCCTTTTGATTCACATGGGTTTTTGTGCAAAATGCAGGGGTATTCACCATTAGGGTCTTCTGGTATAGGAGGTATTAAGACTGAGGTTCTTAAGAATCCTATACTCAACATGGTGGCTGAGAAATTAGGGAAGTCTCCTGCACAAGTT
>JAOSBK010000005.1:7656624-7680376 GCA_027568895.1 Erythroxylum shatona | reverse complement strand
TCTGATTACAATCTAGAACTAACAATAATAAAAATGATGTTGATAAATTAAATGACTAAGTATAATAGATCACATCATACACAACTAATTATCATTATACCATATAATACATTTTTTAAATCATAAAACAATAGCATGATGTGGTGGAGAAGCGTACCTGAAAATGAAAAGAAAACTCAAGAACAAGAATCAAAAAGCTTCAAAGTCTTGAACGAGAGAAAAGAAAGAGGGCAATAGAGTACAAACAAGAAGTTGTAACTTACATCTACAAAATAAAATAAAGGATCTCATTTTCTTCATTTCTCCTCAGCATTTATCGGTACCAAGTCAAGACTCAAACCAGAAATTCAAGAATGATCTTATAACTATTAACAACAAACATAATATCCTAGCAAAAATTCAATTGATGACAAAATTTAGAAAGGTTTAAAAATACATAGCTTTATCTCTAATTAATAAATAAAAGCAAACATGTCACATAATTTTTTTAAAGGAATTTGAGTGCTCTATTAATTAATATTTAAGTGTTTGTTCATTGCTTCAAAATATATAATTTGTGAAGATCTTAAAAATTAGACTTTAAATGATTACTTTAATTAATAATATTATTTAAATTATAATTAATTTATAAATCATTACATAAGTAAAAATATTATATTTAGTTCATATTTAAAAATAATAATTACTAATTAATCTGTAATAAAAAGGTCTAATTAAAATGTATGATTGAGCTCTTCTAGGTGCTAATTTTTGGATAACGCTTACTATTACTAACAGCGAGCACTTGAAAGAACAATCAGTATCTGATTATATAGTTAGGAAATAATCCATTATATAAGCCAAAGGTGAAAAGATTATCCAAGAAAAAGGTAAAAGGACTCCATCATCGGCCAGCACATTGTACTTTCTAAAATAAATAAATAACATATTCAGAAACTTTATTACAAAACGCAAGTGGTTGTTGATATTTGTCGGTTGTCACCTTCATAATTCCTCTCTCTCAGCCTCAGTTTTTCCTGTTACAAATAAAAGGATTTGAGCTCTCTATTGGAATTCATTTTCTGGGATTTTAGGATCCATGGCTGCTCTATCCTTGGTACCTCATTTCTCATCTTAAAGTCCATGCTTTTGAGCTCAAAATCAGGTATTAACAGCCCATTTGTTGTATGGAACTATTTCACAGATTTTGTGCATAGTTGATGCTTAAGAGCTTCCAAAGTGGTGAAAGTTTGGATTTTTTCAAAGTTTCCTGATCAGCTTGGTTAAGAAAAGCAAGTACCAGTTGAGTTCATGTTTGATGACATTATTTTTCCAAGAAGTTGGATACTTCGTAAAGTTTGAGAATTTGCTTTTAATGTGTGGGAATCGTTAGCGGTTGATATATAATGGAGTTGTCTATCATCAGGATGTTTAATCATGCGGAACGAAGGTGATGCTTGATTACGATATTCAAGAATCAGTGTTCCAAGTTTGAAGGACGTTGATTCTTACTAAGATATACCAAATATTGGTGATGTTTTGTTAATAACTGGTCAGGAAAAGTAATAAAGTTCTGGGCTTTCTGGTTCAGGAATCTAGATTTCACATACGAGTGATCAGTCTTTTTTTAAAGATTTGCTGATAGTTCGGTCAGATATCGGGCATGATGATCGATAAACAGAAAACAATAGAAAAACAGCAGAGTTTTCATGGAGTCGTGGAGAAACAGAAAGTCATGCAAAAGCATCCGAGTTTTCATGGCGTAACAGAAATCCAGTCGACTCCTCGCCGAGTGATGGAAAAGCATCCAAGTTTTCGTGGGGTGATGGAGAAACAACAAAGTTTTCGAGGATTCATGGAGAAACAGAAGAGTTTTCGGGTTGTAATGAATAGACAACTAAGTTTTATTGGTGCTGGCGAGAAGAGAAAAGGCAAAGAGTCACCTGGAAAACGTGGTGACTCACAACTTCATTTGGCTGCCCGAGCAGGGAATTTGAATAAAGTAGGAGAGATTCTGAATAACTGTGATGGTAACGATTCAAAGAGTTTACTGGCAATACAGAACCAGGAAGGAGAGACTCCCCTTTATGCTGCGTCAGAGAATGGACATGCCATGGTGGTTGCCAAGATGTTGGAATGTATGGACATAGAGATGGCATCAATTGCAGCTAGGAATGGATATGATGCATTCCATGTTGCAGCAAAGCAGGGTCATCTGGGTAAATACCAAGTTCTGATATCCTTTGGTGAAGCAGAAAGATAGATCTGCTTCTTGATAACACTATGTTCTTAAACTATTTTAGTAGTCGACTAGCTTGCTTTTTTGAAGTTACTCTTATCACCATGTTGAGTTATTTCAAGTCTCTAGGACAATAAAAATAACGGGATTTACTAAATTTTAATGACAACCAAAGATCTTATTAGTTGCATCTCCTAATAAGCCAAGGAACCTCTTCTTGTTTATAACCGGTTCTTGGGCTTGATAGCCATGACATCATGAAGTTACTAACTTGTGTTCTTGATTTACAAGAACAGATTGTCGTTCCTATTATCTTGAAGAATGGATTGAATGAAGGCTTATGTTCTTCTGGGTTCTTTGTGCTTATATGTCTGGGGTATGTGTTGTAGGAATAAAAGGGCTAACGAGGACTACACTAATGAAGCAGTAGCCTCCAACATGTCCTTCATGTCCTCTAATTTGAATTGGTGATGTTGTTGATACAATATCTGCATTGCACTCTACCCATGATAGTGGACAGCTATGCTTCCTTTCCTTTTTTCTCTGCACATATGTGCATGTGCTAGTTTCTATGTTTGTTACTGCCGGAGATTTGATTGAGTGCCTTTTTCTCACTGGGGTCGGTTCCGTGAACTTTTTCATCCATTATGCTTTACCAAGGACTGGTTCGTTGGATGTGGCTAGTTCAAGCATTAATTTTATTGCAATTTACTTCCTACGGGTCTAGAATGAGGTGTGAGATGTAGCATAACTTCACCAGATTACATGATTTGGTGTTTTCGACTTATGATATTGATAGGTTCTTCCACATCAATATTTTCACTGTTCTTGTTTCTGATTAATTTTAGCTTTTATTTTGCAGAAGTGCTGAGAGGACTTTTGCTAGTGTTTCCCAACTTGGCCATGACTACCGATTTATTATGTACAACTGCCTTACACACGGCTGCAACTCAAGGACACATAGATGTTGTGGATTTCCTTCTGGAAACTGATTCTAACCTTAGTAAGATTGCCAAGAATAATGGTAAAACTGTTCTCCATTCAGCTGCAAGGATGGGACACTTGGAAGTTGTTAGGTCCTTGTTAAGCAAGGATCCAAGCATTGGCTTTAGAACTGATAAGAAAGGGCAAACTGCATTACACATGGCTGTAAAAGGTCAAAATGAAGAAATCACTCTGGAATTACTAAAACCTGACCCGTCTGTTATTAATCTGGAAGATAACAAGGGAAACACAGCATTACATATTGCCACAAAGAAGAACCGTACTCAGGTGCTTCCTCATTTTCTTGATCCTTGAACCTCTCTCTGTAGCTTTTGATTGTGTTAGAAACATTTTTCATGGAAGCATCTTTCCAGCGGTACCACGAAGAAATAACTATTGTTATTACCAGATTATGGCTACTATTGTCTTTCCTTTCCACACATATGGAAGTATTCTCACATGTTTATGTTTATTTTTATTTCTTGACAAATGGTTTTAGTCCCAGAATGTTGATACCGAGTTCCACTCACCTAATTGTGACTTCACTGTCAATATGTCCAAACAACCTCATAGTACTAATCAACTTATTCAGCATTAGAACTCTGATTGATCAGATAATGGTTGTGAGGTACGACAGGACATCAAAACTTTAAAAGAGGATTACTTTTTACCTTTTCTTCAGTCTAATTAACCTGTACTCAAAATCCTGCCTGGCTTTATGAATTCTTACTCAGATTTGTACTCAGATTTGCCTCATCTTATTGCAGAATCTACAATGTTTGTTGACAGTTGAGGGTATCAACACGAATCCTGTTAACAAAGCTGGAGAGACCCCACTCGACATTGCAGAGGGCCTTGGAATACTAGAACTTGTGTCCCTTTTAAAGAAAGCAGGAGCTTTCAATTCCAAAGACCATGGAAAGCCCCCAAGTGCAGCAAGGCAACTTAAGCAGACTGTTAGTGATATTAAACATGATGTCGAGTCCCAACTTCAACAGACTCGTCACACTGGCTTCAAGGTCCAAAAAATTGCGAATAAGATGAAAAAGCTTCACATTAGTGGCCTCAATAATGCTATAAACAATGCAACTATTGTTGCTGTTCTCATTGCCACAGTTGCTTTTGCAGCAATTTTCACTGTTCCTGGACAGTATGTTGAGGATAAAACCAATGGGGCATCTCTTGGTCAAGCTCATATAGCAGATGATCCAGCTTTTCTGCTCTTTGTCATTTTTGATAGTCTGGCTTTGTTCATCTCTCTGGCTGTTGTTGTTGTCCAAACAACTATTGTTGCTATTGAGCAGAAGGCAAAGAAGCAGCTTATGTTTGTCATTAACAAACTCATGTGGTTGGCTTGCCTATTCATTTCAGCTGCCTTCGTGTCTCTCACCTATGTGGTCGTGGGTAAGAACTTCAGGTGGCTTGCTGTCTATGCAACAGTTGTTGGAGGTTCAGTCATGCTTATTACTATTGGTTCCATGTGTTACTGCATCATTTTACATAGAATGGAGGAGTGTAAATTGAGGAGCATAAGAAAGGCCGAGAGCGGATCCCGTTCTTACTCGATGTCTGTGGCATCAGATCCAGAAATTCTAAATAGTGACAAGAGGATTTATGCACTCTAGGGGCTTAAAAATTCCAGTAAAGCATGACTATGGAAGAAGCATTATGACGGTCTATGATTCACGCCTTTCCCGCTAGTTATGTTTTTGGACTAGAACTTGAGCTGGTGTGTTTCTTTACTTGAAAAAAGGTTGAGAGATGGAACAAATGATGAGACCTGACTGAAATGGGGTATTAATCTACTTATACTTCAATCTTCATGGAAAATCTGCGTGAATCATGACCAGGCACGTGAATTTTGTTCTTATGTTGGCTATTTAGTTGTTCCACTTCACTACAAGCCTGGATCAGCTGTCTGGTTTTGATTTTTTGTGACCGATTAACAGCTTTTGATCAAAGCTTGAAGGGAGCAAAAGGTCAGGTTGATTGACATCTATGCAAGGTCATTGAATTATCTATAATATGTATTTAGGATTTTGTCACAATAATCTCCTTAAATTAGTTTAGAAGTCTTGCTTACCTGGTTTCATCTCTCTGTCCCTCTGTTATGTATCTAGATTTGTAAGGGGAATATTGTTTAACCATGTTTCATTTAACAAGTGAAAGAAGTAAGGCCTGTCCATATCCTATCAGACAGTGTAAAGTGTAGTCTGACTTCAGTTTATCAGCTTTCTATATATTGTCCAAGTTTCAGTTAAGTGCATCAACTCGAAATTTTCTAAGGAGCCTGTTTAGTATCAACTGCTGGTATTGATTTCACCGAGTTCTATTAGATAGAGGCTTGTCTTTGTTTAACAATGCTAACCTTCAAACTGTCTTCAATATTCAGGAAGAGAACAGGAAAGAAAACTGCTTCAATCTTTAGCTACCAGCTACTCAGCGTTAACTAAATTTGAAGTCTTTAATTCTAACTCTGATACAATTTGAATGAATTAAAGCAAAACCATATATAGCTCTCAAGTCATTTTACAGAAAGGTTCTATGTAAATATCACTAGGCTTTAACTGCAAGATCATTTCAGCAAGAAACAAAAAAGTACTTGATCAATTACAAAAGCTTTAAGAAAAGAGAATGAATGATCACTGTATGGAATTTGCACCTCATGCTACACCTATATGCAAACACTGGTGAAAAAAATACCCCCCCATTCATAGTAATAATATACACTGACTTAATTGCATTGTAATCATACTGAGTTATCTCAATTTATGCCTCTTGGTTGACGCATCTATGCCTGTCTTTATATCATCAGTCCTCAGTTTTAGCTACAAGATTTCTGCAGGTTACAAAAATCATCAGATATGTCAGAAGAACTGCTTAGTTGCCTAATCTCAGGTCAGTGAACTGTCTAAATTTCATCGGTTCTTTCGAGAGCTGTTTGATTTTGATGAATCAATGCGCACCGGCCTGGCTGAGAAGCAGTGGCGGACATGGATCCGGTGACTTTTTGTCTCCACTGCATTGCTTCCTTGGACAGTCACAACCAAAATAACTTCTTTATCTCTAGTGTCTTCACACCACCAGTTCTGAGGGATGCCATCAACAGATTCTTCTACTGCATGGAAGTCTTCATGATGCACAGAAACATCAGCAAAATGATCTGATCTTATGATGCCAGCTGCTGGTGTAACCTATGTAACCACAAGCACAACAAATTTAGCTGAAAATCCGCGCCTCCGATATACCATAACCAGAAAAACACAAAGATAAACTAACAAAAAAGGAAAGAAAACATGGTTACTGGGCACTGCTTTTAGTTGGTGAATGAAGAGGAGTAATGAAAACTACCTCAAGCCATCGTGGAAAGCCATAGGAACCTCTCGGACGATATTCTTCCTTATCTTCATCATCCTTGACAGTGGACTGACCTTCACAATGGATTCTGAACACAACTTTTTCCTTGACACTCTTGTTAGTAATACGGAGAGTGTCGGTGTCCTGATTTTGAAGGACAATGTTGGGGGGGCTCACGGTGTGTTCAGGAACCTGTTGCAACTCTTCAAGCAAAGATCTGATTTTCTGATTGGATCTGACAATCTCTCCAAACCCTTGTCTTCTCACCGATCTATCAACGTGGGCAACTTGGATATGGAATTTACAACGAACAGGTTTGTGATCACTCTCGGTCACATCCATGCAAGCCTCGTACCTGTTGAACACGGAAAGTTGATTTAAGTAACAGAACAACATAAAGTCTGGAAAAAGATAGGATCTCCCAAGAAAAAGTAACATACTGTATGACAGATCCAACCACGGGACACTCCAAGCCACAATCAACCGCCGCAGGTGATCGGTTGTCCCGATATATTACTCTGTCGCACCAGGCAGGAATACGCTTTTTCTCTCCAGAGTCATATCCTGCATGACAATAAACATTGACGATCAAAGTTACAAAAGTATGACCATTTAGAAAACGAAGTCTCAAATTCACAGGCAAAATCAATTAACATCTACTTTCAGAGTTTGCATGAGATAGTCAGATTTCAACCCAATAATCCGAATCAAATAGGCTAAGTAACTCGTGCTCAGAGTTTTACCTCCTAATCCTGGCACATTTTTTTCAAACTTGTAAGTAGGAGGGAATTTTATGAGTGCTTCACGCATTCCCTGGAAAACTTTTCCTGCTTTCATCTCTGCTCTAAGCTGGTCTTTTTCTCTAAGCCAATCAAAGCATCTTTGTGATACAATGTCCCTTGCTTCGTCATAAGATATACCAAAGAGTCGATAATTAAAATCACCAAAAAACACCACCATATCTGCTTCAGCCAAATCAAGCTTCTGCTCTTCAGAGTTAGCAGCCACAGCCTGAGGATAATACATACGTCATAAGTAACAGAAATGATAAGGGCAATTTCAAGAACAAAATACCATTTTGGCAAGTAATATTGGTTGGAAAAGAGAAGAGAACGTACATTTGAGCCCTTCATGGTGTGAGAGGCAGTTGAGACACCAGCTGCAACAGATAGGACCAATGGCAATCCAGAAATATAAAGCAGCCAAAATAAATATGTTGAGAAGAGAAGATAGCAACACAAAAACAGGTACCGCACCATACCAGCAGCTGTAGGGTTTGACGACCGGGCAAAGGACATTGTTCGATAGATGTGATCAAAATCGGCATTGCGTCGATTGACTGCTTCCAAATGAGCAGCCAAATGACAGTTCACAAAGCACATTATCCGATCAAGAACTCTTATTCTCAAACCTACGCCTCCCTACACAGGAGACACTCAACAATTTTAACATGATAGCAAAAATTACGAGCAAACAAAGAATACATCATAAATGCTGATGAACAAACCTTATTGCCAATAGCACGTCCAAAGCCGCATGGAACAGCTGCTGCATCAACATCTCCAACGTGTGTTCGGAGGTTCTTTCGTACCCTAATTCAGAATTGACAAGAGTTGAAATAAGCATTATGAACTGACAGGAACTATTGGGACCTAAATGAGGCAGGTTTAAGACTCTTCACCACCAAGAAAATATATGGACTGCATCTTCATTTCTTTTGATAATCGAGAAAGTCTGCAGCTCAGCCCTCATTATGTTCACTTACCAAAGAGATATGAGCAAGCCTGCCAGCTGCCTAGATCCCATACGTTCAAAAGTTGTTCCTTCATCCAAGGCCTTTCCAATGGCATCCTGCCACCAGTGGCCAACAGAGCTACCCTCTAGTCCTACCTACAAGTTTTATATGCAGCAAATGAGTGTAACAAGGCGTCAACCTGAAGCAATATAACTCATGTATGGTCCAGGATAAAACTGAGAATGTCTAAACACAAAAGATCTTGATGCTTCCAGGAGTTCAGTGTTAGATCATAAAATGACGCACAAGATTAAGAAAAACTACTAATAAACAAGCAAAATGTCATCAACAATGTTTACTTGGGATAGACAGTCTTACAGTCTCTTTTGCAGCAGACATTGCAAGAAAACCTGCACCCATGTCTACTTCTTGCAATCCGACAACTACAATACCAACATCAGCCACATTAGAACCTAACCATGACATAAGTGCATCAGAAGATGCTCGTCCTTGACCAACATTCCATGTGCCAATCAAAACTCTGAAACTGTGTCTTCTTGTGTATTCAAGATCTTTTTTTGCCAATTCCACTCGTAGGATGCTATCAATAGGTCCTGGAGATGTGATACTCCATCCGCGGATACCACCATGAGTAGCTAAGCTAAAAATATGACCATTCCCAACTGCCAATTTCAGAACTGGATTATTATGAGCCACCCAAGATGCAACCAGGTTTCCCTCTAGATCCAGTATTTGGACAGAGCCACTAACATAGCCTACGTATATCCTGGCACCAAAAGTGCAAAAACATTGAACAGCACAAGAGTGGTGATTAAAATCTTGCAAACGATTGCCATTTCCATCCCACTGTACAATAAGGCCATTTGTGCATCCAGTCCAGATCATTCCATCTAATGTTAGAACCATTGCTTCGGTTCTCTTGGTATCTTCTACAAATCCCCCTGCACCCCTCGCTACACGGCGAACAGCATCTGCAGCTCCCAATATAGCATTGCGTGAACGTTGTAGAAAGCCTTGTGATTTCTCCTTTTTTGTGGAAACAAATTTTACCTTCATCTCATCTTCTACAGGCTGGTCTTGCTGCTGCCCTGATGATGGATCCACTCGATTCTCAATTTGACCTTCCATGTTAAACACTTTCAAAAGCTCCTTCGTACGAGCATCCCTGCAGAACATTTGTGGTTAAATGGTGCTTCAGAACACATCAACAAAATCTTTTCTAGATCAATTTGTTCTCCAAAACTTCGTTGATTTAAGCTTTAACTATGTCTTCTTTTCTCTCCACACCATTCAAATGATCGATTGAAAAAGTTTTTGTGGACTTAAATCTTTGGCAAAGATCCGAAGTTTTCAAAAAGAGTTCAAGGCCCAGAGTTCAGAATCATGATCGAAACATTATCATCAACCAGACAACAAGCACTTTCTAAAGTAAACATACCATAGAGAAAAGGACACAGGCTGAGCACACCAGACTTTAGCTCTAACAGTATCAGATAGCAAGCACTTAATGTCCGAAGAAGATAATCTACATTGACCGTTAACCGTGACTTGGCTCCTCAGATCAATATGTGACCTCTCCACCAACAGAGCAGCCATGTGCTTTTCCTCTGAGGAAAGAGAGAGAGATTTCTCAATAGTCTCCCAAGGGAAAATCTTAAGAACACCACCCTCAGCACCTGACCACAGATCACCTGGACCAAAACACATTGTTCCAGTTAAAAATTAAAAATACCAACACATAGGATGCATTTCATCTATGCAACTACAGATCTAAGTTTAGAACATACCGTAAGAACTCATAACAATAGAGAGACAAGGACCTTTATGAGCCTGCCATGACAATCCCTCCTTAAAAGGGACATTATCATCCACACATTGATCCATCTTCCAAGATCGGATCTTTCCATCCTTATGACCACTCCAGACCAATCTATTCCCAGAGTCAATCATCAAGCACATGGTTGGAGACGTATTCCCAGATTCATGAAATGGCGCTGCATCCTCATCACCTCTCCTCACTCTACCTCCCAACCCGCACCCTGGCTCATACGCATTCTCCAAACTCCAGAACCGAACCCCACTTTCTTGTCCAGCCCAAAGTTGCGTGTCCGTACAAGCAATGTTCCTCAAGAACTTCCCCACCTGTGTCTCTCTCAACGGATGTGGCCTGAGCTCCAGACATGGTGGCCTTCCGGGATGAACAACCGCCCTGGTGGGAGCCTTAAAGATGCCAACGCCGCCGCTAGCAAGAAACTCTGGCATAGGCTGGCATTGCTGGAGATCATGAGGCGCAACATCGTCAATGCTGAGGCTGAAGTCGAGGCCTTGCTCGGAGGCCGAGGAGGTGACAGCATCGGAGATGGGGTTGACGAATTCCTCGTCGTCAGAATAGGAGTCGTTGGAAGAGGGCAGCTTCTGGTTAGGGAATTGGTCAAGGCTGTGCTGTCGGCTTCTGGTGTGCTTGTTCTTCCTGTTTGAAGATGCGGTTCGAACCCGTTGGCTGTGGGAGTGAACCTTTCGATTTGTGGTTGGTGTTGGACTCAACCCAGCCAATGCTTCTTTATCTTCTTCTTCTTCCATTCTATCCCCCATTAATGTCTCCTCTTCGTTATGCTTCGTGTTAGTTAGTTTCTGTAAATAATGAGGATTAAGGTTCAAAGTTTTGGTCTTTTCTTGCAAGAATATAACAAGATGAAGTGTGAGAAAGAGAGTGAAAGAAGGGAAAACCTGGAAGTTGGAAAACATAAAACAGAATGTAGAGACAGAGACCGAGTCTAAATGAGATCCGAGAGAGCAGGAAGGAGACAGAGAAGTAGAAGTTTGGTTGGTTCATTTTTTGGCGGGTATTGTGAGGATAGTGTACGGGTACGGACGAATGTTTTGTTTTCTCGTTGTATACCGTTAAGGGAGATTGCAATAATTCAACAATATATGATTAATTATTTACATCCATTTTGTGATAGTTTTCATTCTTGTTTTATTTTATATGATAAAGTAAAAAAAAAATTATTTCGTTTATTTGCATGTTTTTGAACCAATTTCGTACTATTTGATTCTTGTTGTAGTAACTCCTGATAGAATAAGTTCAGGTCAGTCGGTCACTGCCTCCATCTATAGCTTGTCCACCATAAGAAGCAACAGGTTAACTTACAACTAACAAGCATCATCAACATGTTGAAGATTTACGTTTCTCTGTAAACAATCAGCCAAATTTGACATCAAATAGCTAACCTGATTATAAGTATCATATCTTGTGTATAATTCCAGACACGTATCTGTTACTCCATATTTAAAAACTACTTGGAGACACAGGCATGTAAAGGATTTTACTTTCCACATATGATTAAGGCAAAAGGCAGGAACTGTCCTAAAGTGAGCATTCAAAACATCCGGATCTCTTTGCAAGACGAGTATTATACATCCATTCAAGTTTTGAGACTGAGACCTAGGTTCATATAACTCAAAAGATCCCAAAAGCAACATGTCAATGGGAGACCTCCATGTGTAATATCCCGAAAAGAAAAAGCCTACAACTAAGATGGTACTAAACCTAGAAAGACTCATCTTGTATCTTATTGAATATCTTGGAATGAAAGAAGAAATTTGAAATGGCTGCAGAATGAAACGTCTAAATCATGATTCACTTGGAAGTTGACTGATCACTCTGCAAGTCCTCTTTCCCTTCAAGCAATTTCTCCTTTACTGCAGAAGGTGATCCAACATTCACAGCAACTGGTTTTGGTTTTTCAACACTCTGGGATCCTGTCAACCTTGCTAAAATGACAAAAGTCATACCACCAAGAACATTATTAACACATCTGAGGACAACGACTGATGTCTTAAATGCCAATGGAGGAAGCCCCTTGGCCAACGTATACTCAATTCCATTCAGAGTCTGATATCTTAAGTTGCTGCTAACACCCATGTGAATGGCCCAAGTTACTGCATTCAAAAGAGTTGGAGGTGGTTTGTTTGGAGTCTCGAAAGTTGGATCCATCTTCTTCCTCATATTGATCAACCCATTGGAGATTGCAGTACCAACAAGTCCTGCGGCAAAACCAACAGCAGCAAAAATAGATCCTTTATACACCAGCGTTCCAAACCGGTTCAAGAGACTATATGCACCAGGCTCAAACATGTGGCTCGTTGGACAATTGGCGAACATAGCAGGAACACCAGCACTAGAAGCAGATGCAGTAGGTGCCAAGAGATACATGAGAGTAAAATTCAAAATGGAACCAACCACTAAAGTTGAGAAAACAAAATCAAGCTCATTGAGTCCAAAATTAGGACGTGAAGCCATATCACCAAGAACACAAGCAGAGACGCCAACTAATTCCTCCATTACAACCTTAAAAGGGAACTGCGGGTCTGCAGCTACCCTGGATCTCCATCCATTCAGGAAAAGCCCTAAAATCCCAAAGCCTTCCCATGAGGATGAGGATGATGAATTGTTGAAACTCGAGTCACCAGCCCAACCTCCAGAGTCCCCACTGCCTCCACCACCAAAGCCACCCCCTTGACCAGCACCATTACTGCCATTGCCTCCAGCATTGCAAACTTCAGGTTTGGAGAGTTTTGAGTGCTGAAGGCAGAGAGGAAACTTTTGATGACTGGAAGATGGAAGTGGACTAGCAGGAAATTTAGGGTTGTGCACACGGGTATTCCTTCTCTCAATGGAGCTCAAGCATCGCCTTGCTAAAGAAAAAAAACGAAGTTGACCAGCAGAAGTTGCCATTTTCCCAGTACAGACAAGGCGTCCTGCAGGCGTAAGGCAAATAAGCAACAAATAAGGATTCATTCTGTACTCATAACATATTCAAAGGGTTTATCTATCGGAAGGACTTACACAATAAAGTAACTGGAGCAATTAGATTATGTTTTATCAAGCCCCCAATAGTTGGTTCAAGCATGTAATAAGGCCAGTAACTAGTAAGCAATAGTTGGTTCAAGCATGTAATAAGCGCAGTAATTAGATGCCTCATGGCTATCTCATAAGATAGTTCCTTCCATTTCCATTTCCAGAGAATCAATAAGAGAAAGAAAACCATATTATAGGCACCTCGCCTGTTTTACAACAGCGGGTAATAGTCATATCCAATACGACTCTCAAGACTGCCTACAGACGCATTCTTCTTTTTTTTTTTCAATAAATGAAAAGATGAAACAAAATAGATATAATCAAGGTGACCAACAGCTGCGACAAGCGCAGAAATTTAGTAAATTTCGTATGTTTGCAGTGATTAGCAGCATTCACTACATAGAAAACTAAAAAAGAAGCATAATTTGCACATTCCATTGAACTCGACACTACAAGCAGTCCCTTAAGACCACAACAACAAAAGCTTTCAGCAAATTCAGCCACAAAAATGCCAATAAATTATCCATCTCCACATTCCAAATCCCAGATTCTTAAAATTTCTATTTGTTCCAAAAAAAAAAAGTTCTCATATTTGGAAGCAAACACTGAAAGAGATCCAAAATCAATACTTATAAAGCATGAGACTTGCTGATCTAGAAGAAGAGATTATGAAAACCCAGATCAGAAAAAGAGAGAATATTCTACCTCAGGTCGGAGCAAGCTTTCACAGTGTCTGGAATGCTCAGAAAGTGAGAGAAAACAGAACAAAGAACACTCACCAAACTTAATCAAATCTAAGCTACCAACAGACCCAAAGTCAAGACGCAGGAAAAGATACAGAGAAATCAAAAGCGCCTAAACTGGTGCGTGCATAATATATATAGATACAGAGAAATCAAAAGCGCCTAAACTGGTGCGTGCATAATAATATATATATATATATATGCATAAAAGCGAAAATAGATAGATTACTTATTTACTTATAGTACTTATTAATATAATACTATGCAAAAAGAAGACAAAATGACAAAGTGAGTGGAGAATGAAGATGCAGAGGAAGTGGCTAGTGCGCTTGGCAGTTAAATGAAAATATGAAAAAGAACAAACCTCTATGTTTCTGTTTAATATAATTTGGATTGTTGTGTTATTAATTATTTATCAAATTTTTAAAACCCTAATTAAAAGTTAAAACTAAAAATTTAGGAGTGGCTGTTTTTATTTTTGTTTTCAAATTTAATAAAAATTATATTTGTTTGAATTTTATTTTTTGTTTTTGGTTTTAATTTCTTCCGATTTTTAAATTTTATAAAAACTATAAAAATAATTTTTATTTCTTGTTTTTGTTTTTTATAATCTGATTTATTATCATCTAAATATATATTATTTAATTTTTAATTATAATAAAAATTAAAAATAATTTAATTCAACATTATATATTTAATAAATCAAAATTAATAATTTATTTTTATAATTAAATTATATGTAATGAAATTTCAACAATTATTATTAAATATAATTAAATTTAAAATATATAAATATTCGAATAAAATTTGAATTAATAATTAAAATATATTTCAAATAAATATTAATTTACAAATACAATTTTAATTTTAAATTATTTAATTTATTAAAATAACATAATTTATTAATAATTTGTTAATAAATATTATATAAAAGATTAAATAACTTTATTAATTAAAAATAATTTATATTAAATTTTATTTAATATGTAATTATTATCAGTAATAAAATATGACAATATTATATTAATAACTGATTTTTATTTTTATTTTAAAAAATAAAAATAAAAAACTGAAAACGAAATCAGAAATAAAGCAGAAAAGGCGGCTTTCCAAAAAGATGAAAACTTAAAGTTGAGAACTTCCTCATTTCCTTGTCGCTGTTGGGTTTTGATATGAATAACAAAGTATTAAATATTGAATATCGACGATGACGGTGACGGTGACGGTGACGGGGATGGTCTTGCTTTTGTTTTTTGTTTTATTATTACAATAGAAAGAGAACAAAATGATTATAAATGACGGGAGTAAAAAGCCCCGCTCGCTTCTTAGTAAAGAAGCTCCAGGACGGCCCCGGAGGCTCTCAAAGAATGAACAGATCCGGATCTAAGAAACTGGCACAGGCCGCGAGTCTATCAACACACTGGTTGCCCTCTAGCCTGACGTGGCGCAGGACTACCTCTCAGTCTCGAAGTAACACGTGGCGTACAATTGAATCGTGTCATGAGGTGGCGCGGTTGTTGGCAACTTAATTATAGTTAGATCAATCATGGAGGTAACCAGAAATATTCCGATACGAGAGGGTATCACTTTTATCCATACACTACCAATTAGTTGATGAGCTGGGATGTATTTATCAATTGCTAATTTATTAAATAACGGAATGTTTTAAAATTTTGATCGAAAATTAACTAATAAAATAAAAAGTTTAAAATTAAAAGATTCATTGAACATGATTAAAAAATATTTTTTATATATAAAAAATTTAAATTTTAATTGAAGAAGAAATTATTAAATAAAAATAATTATTTTATTTATGTTTATAAAAATTTATTAATTTATAAAAATTGACTAATTAATTAGTCTGTTATTAAATTAAATCGAATCAAAAAATTAAAAATCAAACTAAAAAGTTAGACAATTCAAATTTTTTTATGAATGAATTAAATTTTTTAATCATTATAATTAAGTTTATAGAGCATTCAATTGACATACTTCATGTTATTGTCGTTTATCAAGTTATTTATATTATCAAAATTAATTTTTTCAATAAAAAATATTAAAGGATTTCAAAAGATGGATCTAACTATCCTTTTCATGTTTATCAAAATCCAACTTATGGCTTAAAGTATGTGATCTTTTAAACATAGTTGAACTTAGACTTTAATTTTCTACGTGAGAAGCTCCGAATTTCAATTGCTCCGACTATCCTGGTAAGTTTATTCATAATAATAATAACAACAACAACAATTTATTATTATTATTATTATTATTATTATTATTATTATTATTATTATTATTATTATTAATTATATTTACAATTATAATTAAATTATTATTTTATTTTATTTTATTATTTAAAATAAAACCCGATAGTAATAAGGAAGAATTTATGCATATTATAGAAATTCTTGTTTATAAGGAAAAGAGTGGCCGACAAATTAGGGAGTGAATTTTCACTTAGAAAGAAAGTGCATTGCAACCATTTCAATTTATTAAAATTACCATTCATTAATTTGGAATAAATTGTTACTTGAAAAGCATACCATTTTACACTAATTATTTTAAAAATTTTAGTTAAATAATACTTGTTACATTCTAAATAAGATGAAGTGATATAAAAATAATGACAATAATTCAATTAAATTTCTCGTAAAACTCTTAAAATAAATAACACTTTTGATCAATATATAATAAAAAAATTTTAAAAATTATATTAACAATGCTATAGATTAAGATTATTTAATTATAATATTACATAAATTAAATTTATGGTTTAGTTATTAAGAAATGATTAAAAAATTAATTATATTAAAATTTAAAGTATTATCAATTCCAAATTATAACATAATGTCATATAAATTACGTTAAACTTTTCCAAAAATAATAATTAATTACGAAGTCAGATCATAGATTTAATTCAAGGAAAAGTCTTTAATCCCTTATAAAAATAGAAGTCCATGTGTACCCTTCTATCTGCCTTTTAGCTTCCACCGTACATAATTGGGAACTTTTCGATGTTTTATAAGGACATGTTCCTTGTACACTCTTGAGTTTGTCAATTTTATATGTCGTGTCACAAGATCAATATGTCCATACGCCGCACAAATCTTCTTATTCTCTTTCTTCTTCTTCACATATTAAAGAAGTGTCAAGAAAAGCTATTCATTATAATCTGACGCCCACTCACATACGTTGAATTGGTTTTAATCTCCTTATTAAATTTCTGAACATCCTTAGAGATTCTTGATCTGTGAAATCTTCAAAACTCTATCCTCCAAATGGTTGGACAGCAAAATAATGTGGTTATGACGATAAGAATACCAATTTGTTTCCATTAAGTTCCCGAAAAGATGGATATCGACATACAACATGAACAACATGGTTGGCTTCTCAACCTGTCTACGGCAATTCTCATTGGTTGACAGAACCTTACGACCCATCATCTTCAATACAAGTTCATCCCTCGCTGAGAAAAAGGGATCAAAAGCTTCGATCCCCTCAATCCAATTTGATAAAACTCGCCCTAGTAAAATAGTTGTAGCAAGTTGATTTATGCTCAGTTTCAATACTGCCCAATGCATAGATCACCAGCTTCATACGTTTACTGTTGAAGTTTTGCTGCAACAATCGGCTTCTCAGTATTTAGTTTATGAGCTCATAAAAGGTGGTGGAACTTGCTACCTCTGGCAAAGCGCTCTTCATCTTCATCATTAGTACCAATGTTTCCTATTGTAACTTGGCTTATAGGTGTTTACAAAGAGACTCAATCACTTGGAATGCAATCCTCATATAGAAAAGATATGGAAGATAATTAAGTCTTGAGTGAACAAATTCCTCGTATAGAAAAGATATGGAAGATAATTAAGTCTTGGGTGAACAAATTCCTCTTCTATGCGGGTAAGTTGAAACTTATAAAATATGTGTTCAACTCGCTACATATCTATTGGAGCTCTCAAATTCTCTTATCCTAGAGTAGCATCAAATCGATTGAAAGGATACTCAAGAACTTTCTATGAAATCACCCGGATGACACTAAAGGAGCTACTAAAGTAAAACAGAATGATCTCTACTACCCGAAAGAAGAAGATGGACTCAATATCTACTCCATCAAAATGACAAACCAAGCACTAATTTCCAAGAGGTTCTAGTAGATATTGGTGGGCAAGGAACTCTATGGATTAAATGGTTACACTCTTACTTCCTCAAAGACAAATGCAAATGGGAAATCAAGAAAAATATCCCAAACTCACATTTCCTTAATCAACTTCTGAAACTAAGAGATATGGTATAGCAAGAAGTTACTTGCAAACTTGGAAATGGGAGGTTGGCATCACTCTGGTAGGATAATTGGTCATGTCAGGGATATAATTCAAGGACTTCTTCATTACTCTCATTATATACCAGGCTTAGCTCTTTAATAAATGATAATTCATAGCAAATTCCCCTTAGATTGAGGCATCTACAACCCGGGTTCTCCCTGATCTAAACTCACCAGACATCTTCTTCCAGAGGGATCAACATGTCCATAAACTCAATAGCAAAACCATCATTAATCTGTTTTAAAGAAGAGGCTGCAACGTAGAGTGGTTCAAGACGATTTAGAGTAAGGATTTAACTCCAAGAATTTCCTTTATCTTATGGCTGACAATTAAAAACAAGCTCAATACCACTGATAGAATGTCTTAACTACAAGTTGACAAAACTTGTCCAATGTGCTTGATGCATGAGGAATCAAGGAACCATCTTCTGTTTAAATGCCCATTCAACAAAAGCATTTGGGAATATGTTGCTATGAAATGTCTATGGCTTGATCCAAGGGATTCACTTACAGATATTACACAAAGAATATCAAACCAGAATGTTTACTTGAAACCAGACAAGTTGATACACAACATTGCATTGGGACTTTGTGTTTACTCCCTATGAAGAGAAAGAAATCTCAGAAGATTTGCAAACAAAAACTCTCCAAAGGAAACTCTGAAATTTATGATTATAACTAAAGTTAGGGAGCTCATATTGATGAAAAATCTGAACCAAAAATGTAGTTCAAACATAATTTCCTCGCGGCATATCTAGAGTAATGCCTACTATACTATTTTTCTTCTTGTTTTTTTTAATCTATAATTCTTGCATTGCAATGCAAGGTTGTTTAAGGGTACTCCCATAAGTACTTCATCTTGTTTGTAACACTTTCTCTATTTATTATTTAATTTCATTTCCTTTTTCAAAAAAAAAAGTTTCCTCTTCAATCCTTACTGTATACGTTGCGTCTCAGTGGATGTATACCACCTTCCTATATATAAAAACATAAATTCTTTTTGTCAACATTATTTGTGAAGATGAAGAACAAGTAGAATTGGGATTCCTTATACAAGGTGGTAAGAATCTATTCGTGTTAGGATTGATCAAAAATTTATTTGGGATAAAATTGATTAGATGCAATGACAAAAAAAATTATAAAATAGAGAAGATACAAATTTACGTAGTTCGGTGTAAGCCTACGTCCACAGGCTAAGGGAGGTAAAATCAACTAATAAATTAAAGAGATATAAAAAAGGAATAAAATAACACTCAACCTTAAACCTAAATCCCAATGTGCTCACCGCTCACAAAATTAACTATGTAATTATAACACTTAAGGGCTCTCAAAACTTTCTTTAAATTGACTATTTCTAATTTTTCACCTCCTTAACTTAACAACTCAATACATATATATAGTGTGCTAAGTCAGCTTATTTGAAAGAAACATAGCAAAATAGTTAACTTTAATTGGCAAAATAAAAGCTAGATATAGCTAGTGTTGAAGAAATCAAACAACACATGTTTATATAATAAATACATGTGCATTGAAGTTAGCCACTATTTTCAAATTCGAGAAAGTTACGACTTGGCCAACTTAAAATTAACTATTGCTAGCTGTCACTATTTGCTTTTCAATCACGGAAAGGAAGTGAATTTAATTCGTTGAAAAAAATTTAAAGCACCAATAATAACTCTCCACCTTGATTTGAATTTTCATAATCTCTCTTGCACCAAATTAGTAGGTTTTCTTCACCTTCTCCATTAAGCCCTCCAAGCTTGCTTCAAATATAACGAATTCCAACCAAATCCAAGCAATGCTTGAATTTACACACAAAAAGAGATTTAGTCATCATATCAGCTGGATTATCTGCAATACTAATCTTCTTCACAATAATATTCCCTGGATAAATAATTTCACAAAAAATGATACCTAACATTAATGTGTTTTGTCCTTTCATGAAATATTTGATCTTTTGTTAAGTGAATAGCACTTTGATTATGACAATGGATGACAGCTACTTGACGATTTAAATTAAACTCACTAACTAAACCTCTTTGCTAAATGGCTTCCTTTATAGCCTAAGTTACTACCATATACTCTACTTTTGTAGTAGATAATGAAATTGTAAACTATAAGGCAACTTTCCAAGTGATAACATTTCCACCAAGAGTAAACAAATAACCAGTAATGGATCCCCTTTTATCAAGATCACATGTATGATATGAATCCACTTAACCAATCACACTATTGTTACTCATTCCAAACTCCAAACAACAATTAGTGGCACCATGCAAATATCTTAAAATTCATTTCACTACCTGTCAATGCTCTTTACTAGGATTAGAAATATATTTATTAATAATATTGACTGCGTGTAAAATGTTAGGATGAGTACAAACCATATTATATATAATGCTACCAACTGCACTAAAATAAGGAAACATGTAACATGTATTCAATATCCTTTTCAGATTGTAGTGATAAAGCAGCAGAGAGTCTAAAAAGAGCAACAAGTGGGGTACTTACAGGTCGTCTTAATAAAACTCATATGAGTTAGTTAAAGTTTAACTTCAACTCTATTTCTATGAATTTTATCCCCCAAATTTTCTTAGTAGCTCCTAAATCTTTCATCTCAAATTTACTACTTAAATCTTCTTTTAACCTGTTAATCTTAGAAATATTCTCGTCAGTAATAAGCTTATCATCAACATTAACAAGAAAAAAATGAATGAGCCATCATCAAATTTTCTAAAATGTACACAATTATTATATTGGCTCCTCAAATACCCATGCTTAATCATAAAGGAATCAAACTGCTTATACCACTGTTTAGGAGATTGCTTAAAACCATATAATGGTTTTTTTAACAAGCAAACATGGTCTTCTTTACCTTCAATCTCAAAACCTTCAGTTTTTGGCATATAAATTTTCTCCTTAAGTTCACCATTTAAGAAGGTAGTTTCTCTAAGTCATACATCGCAACTACTCCACCTCTTCTTGTATAGCCACTAACCATTTAGTTGAATCATCACAAGAATCTGCTTTTGAATATGTGGAAGGTTCACTAACATCATCAATTTCTTGTACCACAGCTAATGCATGTGCAACATAATTTGTATCAACTAATCTTTGAGATATTTTTCTCTCTCTCTCCTTGCCCTATGTGTAACGATGGAATACTTCTCTTATGTCAATTCTTCTATTTCAATAGGAGTAGGTAATTGAACTAGGCCTTGTTGTAAGACATCATCCTTTAAAGGTAATTTCTCTATCTCAACTTCTGCAAGCTTAACTGGATTCTGCACACCTATGTCAGAGGAAATAGCAACCTCCTTTCTTAGGATCCTTACTTATTACAGTTTTAAGTGTTTTAGGATCAAAATATACCAGACTTTATATCCCTTTACACTAAGAGGACAACCAATAAAAATGCCCTTTTTAGTTCTAGGCTCCAATTTACCATCATTAACATGAACATAAACTAGGCAACCAATTATCCTCAAATTAGAATAATCGGTAGGCTTATCAGACCATAATTCTTCTGGAGTTTTGCAATCAATAGTTGTAGATGGAGAATGGTTAATCAAGTTGTAGAAGCTACCTCAGCCCAGAAATCTTTAGATAGGCCTGAATTAGATAACATCCAACGGACTTTCGCTAACAGAGTTTTGTTCGTACGCTCGATTACACTTTTCTGTTATAGGGTCCCTGTAATTATAAAGTATCTGATAATACCTTCATCTTTGCAGAACTTATTAAATTCACTATCATAAACTCCAACCTATTATCAGTGCACAGATGCTTAATTTTCTTGCCTGTTTGCTTTTCTACCAAAGCCTTCCACTATTTGAAGGTATTAAATACATCATTTTTGTGTTTGAGAAAATAAACCCAAACCTTTCTAGAGTAGTCATCAATGAAGGTAAGCATATATCGAGCACCACCTTTTGAAGGAACACGAGCAGGTTCCCAAAGCTCTGAATGAATATAATCCAGATTACCTTTAGTTTTGTGTACTAGTGTGTTAAAGCTGACTCTTTTCAATTTTCCAAAAATACAATGCTCACAAAATTCTAACTCTGTTGTACTTTGGCCTCATAAAAGACCCCTCTTATACAAAACATCCAAACCTTTCTGAATCATGTGTCCTAGTCCTATATGCCACAATTTAGTGACATCATAATCTAATATAGGGGATGAAGCGAAGGTGGATGTACCTGTAACAACAGATCCTTGCAATACATATAATCTACCATTTTGTGTCAAACCTTTCATCACAATAAGAGCGCCTTTTAGAACTTTTTAAGCCCCCTTTACACCACAAAATTAAAGATTAGAAGCGTCTAGTACACTCAAAGAAATGAGATTCTTATTCAAGTTGGGAACATGTCACACTTCAATTAATGTTCTCACTACACCATCATGCATTCTAATTTTAACTGTGCCAATTCCAGCAATCTCATTAGGGTAATCATCAGCCATTAGAACAACTTCATTGCACATTGGTTCATAGGTAGAAAACCAATCCTTATTATGACATATATGAAAAATGCAAGTAGAATTTAAAATCCACCTTTGTATAGATTTAGAGTTATCCCCTATTACAGAGAGAACATAGCATTCAAATTCTTCCTCTATAACAGTGGCTTCAACGGGCTTATCCTCATTCTTTTTATGATCTTTGTCTTTATTTTGTTGCATATTCTACAACTTGAAACATTCAGATTTGTGCCCTTTTTCCTTGCAATAATTGCAAGTCATATTCCTATACTTGGATTTAGAATCCCCATTGGTAGACCTCCTTTTAACGATCAAACTTTCTGCAGGAGCATCACTACTTGATGTAAATTCTTTATCCATAACCTCTTTTGAAAACAATGCTGACTTAACCTTCTCAACAGTAAGCATAGGCCTACTGAAAATCATATTATCTTTAAAGTGCTTATATGATGAAGGTAATGAATGCAGCAGCATAAGAGTTTTACCTTCTTCATTATACTTGATATCCATATTTTCTAGATCCATCATAATAGAAAGAAATTCATTGATATGTGATTTTAGAGGTGTACCTTCAGCTATATTAATTGTGTGCAAATGATGTCTTGTCACCAACTTTGATGTAAGGGTTTTCGTCATGTATAATGACTCAAGCTTGCACCACAAATCTTTCGTGGTCTTTTCAGTATTAACCCCAAGCAAAACCTCATATTACAAACATAACTGAATGGTTACCAGGGCTTTCTCATCTGCCTTTTGCTTTAGCTCTTCATTCATCGTCCCAAGCATCTTGCCCTTCCCAAATAGGGCTTTTTATAGCCTATTTTATGTCAGGATTGCACATATCTTGATTTACCACGAAGCAAAACTGGCATTACAATCATACTTCTCTATGCCAAATTTTGTCGAAGCCATAACTAATCCCAAATAAATTTAGGGGGCGTTTGGTTTGAGGCTTTGGGAATGAAGGAATGGAATAATTGTAAAAAATAGTGTTTGCTTTGGGGTTTTCAATTCCAAGGGAATAGATTTA
>JAOSBK010000005.1:7632179-7646351 GCA_027568895.1 Erythroxylum shatona | reverse complement strand
TTGCTCATCTCCACCCCTTATGAGAGAAAGCTTCCTTTACAGACTTAGGAACCACAACTGAGTCTAAGGAAGACACAAAGGCGCTAGAAATAGGTGAAAGAGACTCATAAGAAACACGAAGAGGAAACAAGTACAAAACAAGAAGGGTTGCGAAGGAAATATAATAGAAAATGGAGCTTTACCATTAAGAACTGCTAAGGGCATGCGATTAATAAGATAGCAAGCAGTGGAGACAGCATTGGCCCAACACTCTTTCTTGACCTTCATTTTGAATAACAGTGCCTAAGCAACTTCCATAAGGTGTCAATTCTTTTGTTCGGCAACTCTATTCTGTTGTGGGGTAACAACACAAGAAGATTGTTGAAGGGTACCTTGTTGTGATAAGAAAGAAGTAAAAGGGGCAGAGAAATATTCCTTGGCATTGTCACTGCATAATATTTTAATTATGGAATCATGTTGAGTACGAATCTCAGCACAAAAGATAGTGAACACATCGAATATCACAAAATGACTTTTTATTAAATAGAGCCAAGTATTCTTAGAGAAATCATCTACAAAAGTAATAAAATAACGAAATCCCAATTTGACGTGATAGGACCTGGACCCCAAACATCTGTGTGCACAATTTCAAATGGAGACGCAGCTCTCTTATTGACTTTAGAAAAGTGAGGAAAATGTTGATGTTTGGCAAACTGACAAGACTGACTCAATGGAATAAACTTGAACATCAGGACACAGACTCTTTAAAGCCTTCAATGAAGGACGACCAAGATGACAATGTAGGATATTTGGACAGAAGATACCAAAACAAGCAGTGGGACTAGGACTGCGAACTAAAGGAGACTCCAAGATATATAGGCCATTGGACTCTCGACCTCTACCAATAATCTGTCTCGTCTCAAGATCTTGAAAAAAAAAACATTGTCTGGGTAAAATTGTACACAAAAATTGAGGGACTTGGTAATTCTACTAACAGATAATAAATTAAAGGGGAAGTCAAAAAGGTAAAGAACTTGAGATAGAGGGATTCTCGAAGAGATAGTGGCAGTGCCTTTGCCAAGTACAGAAGCTACAAAACCATTGGCTAGAGTAACTGGGGGTAAGTTGTTCAATGGGGTAAAATTGGATAGAATACCTGTGTCTCCAGTCATGTGGTCAGTGGCCTCGGAGTCTATTACCCAATCACGAGGAATGGAGGACAGACATGCAATGGGAGTACCTGTATGTGCTAATGTGGCAGCCTGCATTAGATGAGAAAGAGTTCCCTCTCATAGCTTGAAACTGAGTGAAAGCAGCTAATTCATCTACAGTCAGAGTGATGGTCTGAGTTTGCATCTCCTCCTTCTTGGGGACTAAGTCACTATCATGTGCTACTATACAGGCCTGTTGAGCTCTCGCCTTGTGCTGTAATTGAGGACAATTCGCTATGACGTGGCCAATTTCCTTATAGTAAAAAAAAGATCGGGTTTCTTGTTTTCCTCTTCCCCCCATCTCTTCCACCACTACCCCCACGTCTTCCTCCTCTATCTCCTCCCCTACCTCCTCTATTAGAGCCAATACTTGCAAAAGCAGCATTTTTTGACTTGGATTCTCTAGGAAACTCAGACGTAGTCCTACAAACCCGATGATATGCCTCAGTTAGAGTTAATTTGTCCACTCCAGTGAGAATCTGGGATCGGATATTGTTATATTCTTCTCCAAGACTTATCAAAAAGGCCATAGCCCCAATCTGATCACGTTGTCTCTGCATTTCTTCCACATTGGTTGTGATAGGCCTCACCTGATTTAATTCTTCAATTAATTTTCTAAAAAAGGAATAATGGTCTCCTATGGGAGTGTCTTTCTTTTTTGTCTTCATAATATCATGTATTACCCTATACGTGCGAGACAAGTCAGCTTTGCCATGATATAGAGATTCCAAATGATCCAAAATCTCCTTAACTATGTTACAATGATTCACCATCTATAGGACCCTCGGAACCAATGTTTGTCTTAATGGGCCAAATAACCTTTTGTCATCTCTAATCCACTGTGATTTAGTGTCTCCATAGTTCATCCTCTGCAAAAACGTCAGTCATGAGATGATCTTCCTTCATCACACCCCACATAAATGCCTCTACAGATTTAAGCCACTCAAGATAATTGTTGGCACCTTTTAGTTTCCACTCACAGATTCTGGTTGGAGCAGGGATTAATTCGGCCACTGCCTTACTCGGAAAGAGCTCCATCATAGCCCTTTTAATCTCATCCATATTAACTTTCTCATGGTTACTTCTGGTATTCTCTGGATCACTAGTTGTCATAGTTGGTGGAACTTCAACTCAACTCTCCAACGTCTCCTTGTTGACCACCTTTGGCTGTTCACTCGCCGGCGTCGTCTCCCTCAGGCTACGCGATCACTTCTGGCCATTCACTCACCGGCATCGACTCCCACAGGCTGTGCGATCACCTCTGCTCATTCACTCGCCGGCATCAGCCCCTGCAGGCTATGCCTCTCCGGTGCCAATGGCAGCACCGCTGCTGCTGCTGCACTGTGGTGCGACGTCACCAATCGCACCCTAGCATGCTCTCAGCTCACGTTGGTTGAAAGACCTAACCGGTCCTTACTCACAGGTATCGATCCTATCTGAGTTGATCTGAAAAGAAAGTTCTGGGTTTTGGGCGACTTTGGGAATTAGGGTTTCAAGACTGAAGGAATTTTGAGAACTAGGGAAGTTAGGGTTTTTGAGAATCAGGCGCTGATACCATATTAATGATGTTAACAAGTAGTGGTTGTGAGAAAAGCCGTAACCTCTCTGTGTTAGGCTGATAGTATATATATAATAAAGAGTTACAATTACAATAGGAAAGTGTATGTGTGAGTAAATCATGGGATAACTACTATATCCCATGATTTACTCCATCACGTTGTCACATCCTTGACACTATCATATCCTTAACATGTGCTATTGACTTCATTGGTTGTCACGGGAATTACTTTTGTTTTATGTTTTCTTGTTCCCGTTTTGATATCTGTTATGTTACTTTGTTATGTATTAGAAGTCATCACATTCATGCCATAACCTTCTGACTGGGAGCCTCTGAACTCAAGAAACTAGGTAAATGAGCTCTGGCCTATTAGTGATGGGGGAGAAGGGGTAAAAGATTACAGCAGTAAGGTGTTCTGAATTAGTCTTGAAACAGTATATAGGATTTGACTGTTACTTTTTCAGTCTATTTGCTATTTCTGTTCATTTTTTATATATCATGATGAAAGTAATACGAGTTTCCATCTACTTGAAGTAAATGGTTAAGCATATTATCTCTGGATAGCATGTGCCTTTTATTATGTTGTTTGTGGTGTTTAAAGAGCTCTTGTTAATGCTATATCTTTACAGTATGGAACAGGATGGTTCTCGCACTACGTGCTCGATAGCTTGAGACTTCGTTTAATGGTAAAGTACCTTTCTGTGTATCCAAAAACTGGTGCAGAAAAATTACTCAAAGCTGCCCGTGAAGATTTTGAGAAGTCAAAGAGGGCATGCGTCTATAAAGATGTCTTAAAAACCGATGCAGAGAAACACGATAAAGGTTCAATTGACTTCTTTCTTTATCCTTGTTTCTACATCATATTGGTCATTTCTATTAAGTTGACCATATCAAATAATTATTATGCTGATTATATCCCAACTGTTAATTAAATGATTGAGCAAATGGAACTTGTAAATCATTATATGCAAAAGTGATATTTGTTCAATATTTTGAAATATTGGTGCATGAACCTTATCTGTTGTGCACATACTTTATTCTTAGTAGTTTCCTTTTACTGAAATCTAGCATAATTTTCTAAATGGCTGGTCCAACTGCTTTTCATGCTCTGGTTGCAGAAGCTAAGCAAAATACAGTTTTTGGAGTTGATTTAGTTTGTGTGATCTTCCCTTGAAATACTTCCTAGTTGCTTTCTTATTTGAATCGTTATCATGAAAGAGGATAATATTATGGTGCAGAGGTTGTAGGAGATGAAGGTAATGAGAATCAAGACAGTGTTAATGATGCTCAGGAGGCTGACAATGAGTCAGATCATGAAGAACTGGATGCATACGAGGAACTGGATATGGTGATGCAAAGGCTTCTCTATGCTTTTATAGCGTTACTTTCTTCAATTTATGATATGTTTAAAGTTGCCTTTTTAATTTCTTTTTTCCTTCTCAGGCTGGTGAGGAGGATGAATTTTCTTGGCAATCGCATTCTTGTATCCTTATATCGTTTCCCGTTTTTCGATTGAATTGAAAGAGCATCTTAATGGTTGAGAATAAAATTTTGAATGGAAGATAAGTTGTGGTCCAAATCAACCTAAATTTTATAAATTTTAATCTAACCAATATGTAAATTTCAACAAAATTCTGCAATTTTTTGTTGCTCTATATCCTTTACATGATTCGCTATAGATATGGAGACCAACTCAAGGAGCTATTTGCAAGAGTTATTTGATAGCTTTCCATCAGCAGATGGTGATAAAATACAAGATGCTGACAGTAGTGATAAAGAATATCAAATATACGAGCAAGATGATGGAAATGACTCTGATTATGATGATGAATGACATACTCCTTACCTGAAGCCATCTTTTTCAGGGGTTTGTTTTCCAATTCAACCTTTTTCCTTAACTCTTGCAATCTTGTCATCAACATTGCATATTGATTCATCGTCTAATCTATAGCCCTTGTAGGGGGTAATAGTTGGCATCATAAAGCTTTTTCAGGGAACTAATGATATCATCTGAAGGTGGCATTATTTTCACTTCAACTGCTGAAAGCTCCATAATGTGCTTCATTGTAAGCTTACCAACACATTACGTTGCTGATTGGTTATAAGCTAAGTTTCCCTGTGGAATACTTCCGTTAGATTTCTAGAAATGATGCCCCCTTTTCTTAATGTAATTACAGGATAGTGTAAGCAGAGAAGTGTACATTCACATCGTTACAGAGAAACACGTCAGACATGGGCTTAAGTTGATTGATGTTCCTTTTAGAATAAAATAGTTACCAACAAATCAATTTGGACAAGACAGCATTTTTAGTATGACAACACTCCAGTGTTCGAATTACTGCAACATTCTCCGATTTTCCCTTAAATCATTTCAGCTGGAGCAAGAAATTCCAATCAATAGCAATTCTTTAGCTGTCTAACTCGGATCAAATAAGTGAGGGAAACCCTTTAGCAGCAGAGACAAATCAAAACAATTGATGTGATTATGTAAGCTTTAACCATCACTACAGTAGAAGATAGTGAATTCTTCACATATTAAATCTATGTATCAGAAAAGTGGATTTTAAATGTCCCATCTCTTTTTCACGCGGAACATTAACGCTGATGACTTGATATCATCTTGTGGTACTTGGAGCATGAACTGAACTTTCATTTTCATTGGGGCAGTCTTGGCCTTGCCAGCTTCGTCACCAACCTGAATCACAGATATTTAATTGTCATGAACTCTGGTAAAGTTCTTAAGGGGAAGTTACGAGGAGGTGAATTGCTATCACCTTCTGTTTCAAGCTTTTAAATAACCCAACTCATAATTCAAGTACCAAAATATGATTATTTCCTACAATAGCTCTTCTCCATCTCCAAAATAATTTAACCGAGCACATCTAAACAACATGACAAAATCTGATTATTTGCTGATTCTAGGAGTCCATAACATCTACATTGCCATCACTCTTATTCACTGAATTTTTTTGAAGCATTCCGATAATATATGATAGTAACTTTCTGGAGTTGATGAGAATAGAATTGATGTATAATAAGAAATTTTGATGCTAAATGGAAAAAAGAAAGAAACTTCAGCAACTATGATCACGTACCCATAATGATGCCCATCCAAGACGCACTTCTGAGTCATAACCAGCTTTAAATTTGAAATCTTTGGCATAAGTGTGCTTGTACACAGCACTCCAATAGTTGGTATCAAAGTGGTACCAGTAGCTGGATCACATCAACTTATCATCAAATCGAACTCCATACTGCAATTAATCTTAGAACCTCTTTTCTCTGAAGGGTGAGAAATAAAAATTTTCCACAACTTTTTTTTTCTTTCCTTTTACAAGGACAAGACCTTTGATAACCAAAAATCTGTAAGTCTACAACTATCAGCATTGGCATCTCCAAAAATGCCTGCATCATTTAGCTTGACCGCAATGCCAATAAATTGCTTTCTAAATACTAACAGACAGTATCATGATTCCAAGAACAAGAAGTTGAGAGTTCCAAACGAGATCAATTCAATACATAGCAATTTGCGGTTGGGAAATTTCATTTCAAAGTCGCTAACATCTGCAGTACCAAAAGTGAAAGTGCAAGGAAAGACAAAAGAGTATCCCTAATTATATCTAGCCAACCAATCATGCATGATATAGTAAAAGGAGAGAGCTAACCTCAACTTATTAGAAGGACTGATCTGACGCTTGAACGCAAATGATAAAGCATTTGAAGGAAGGGAAATGGAAGGGATAAATGAGACTGCTTCATCCTGCATTCATGTCAATACGCTCAATCTCATTTTCATCGCTTGCAGCAGTAAAAAAAAAGTGAAAAGGATCTAGGGACCTGAGGGCCAAATCCCTTTCCAGTGATAAGTATGGCCTAACACTTACTAGAAATGTAAATTAAAGAGAAATAACCACCTTATAGCAGTATCTCAGTTTCAAATCTTCATCACTGAATTGGGCAGTGCAGATCCCATTTGATAGTTGACCTTTAACAATTCCACTAATTGACAACGCTCGCTTTACCTCTTCCTCTTCTTTCTCCTCCAACGAAACTTCACCAATGGGGAATTTCAGTGTTGCTCTTGGCTGAAACAGCAGGATGCCAGAAACATTTGTTTATAAACAACAGATATAGTAACTGAAAACTTATCCTTGAAATCTATATTGGTTTTAAGAGCATGTCAAAAGTAGGAATCGGAAAGATTTCCAACTGCTACAGGTGAAGGCTTATCCACCAAACAAATATGGAATGAACTTTGAGGAAAGTTATGATGCCATTTGGAGGCTGGTCTTTTTAGGAGGACAACAAAATTCAAACCATACATAGGCTTTGCTCATGTGGAGAATATCTTAACTCAACTACAGGGCGAAAGCATAAAATATTAGCCTTTGGCCCAAGACAATGGACATCCATCGACTGTTACTGGCACTAAAAAGAATGTACAAAGCTGAAACAAATTAAGGGTCTCTAATGAAGAGATGATGAAAATGTCTAACCATAAGATGAAACAAGTCTTACTAACCAAACTGATGGTCGGGATAGGAGTCAATAACTGAAGTGAATAGCCAGGATCAGCGAGATCTGCAACTATTGCCACCTCACCTTGTTGAGCCTATAAAAAAAAATTATATGAGATGTATGTCAACTAAAATGAATATAACAGATCTAACTGAGAAGCAAGGGAAAAAAGAAATGTCAAAGAAATTGAATATAACAGATTTAACTATAAGAATCTCGTAAACCAAGAATGATGCCATTAGGAAACATGCAAACAAGCAGACCCCTGGTACCATTTAACTTGAAAGAAAAATCAGAAATGTAGCAAGAGAAATAATAGCATTGAAGTTACATTTCGTAGGAAACAAACCAAATAACTATATATATCACTGATTCTTCTGTTCTTCCCTTCCTTTTGACAAAAGGACAAAAAGCCCAGCTGCTACTGCAATGCTATAGAGTTTAAGACCTGCTCAACTTGTGCAATAGAAGTATAAAGATATAAATGTTTTAACTACTCAATGAGGACTACAGCTTTCCACTTAGTCATAAAATAAGAGGCACAATATGCTGATACTTTCTTATTTGATAAGCAAAAGCATGCCATTGTACACATGTTTTCTACTCAACTCTTGTTGCATTCCACCTCGTTCAGGATGTTTGATTGTTTAACCAATAAGAGGTACCATATGGCTGATACTTTCTTATTTGATAAAAAAAGCACGACATTACACACATGTTTCTACTCAGATCTTGCTGCATTCCACCTCTTGTAGAATCTTTATTGGTTAACTGGATTAATTTGGACACTTATCGTTTAGAGTTCATATTTCAACCTAAATTAACAAAGAGTATTTCTACACTCCTACATAGGAGGACAAGATGAATAAGCTAACCGTTTAGCTGCAAATTTCATTTAGATAAACTAACCCATCTGCTACTAAAGGTCCAAGAAACCATATATATTGCTAACAGCTCTTCTAAAATTTTAAGATTTCATGCTAAGATATCATTAGTAAATAGATCAGACTGAAAACAAGAATGTAAATCATGAGAGGTGGGGAAAAAATGAAATCTGCCAGGAAAGGGTATAATTAAGATAATAGATAACAAGTTTCATAGCTTCAAGTAAACTATATGAAAGCTGACCAATATACCGAAATCTCATAGCTTGCGAGCCAAATTGTTCAAAATTGCCAGAGAAACTTCTCCAAAGCCTTCAGTTTCGTTTCCCTACCCTCCATAGAAAAATAGCCCCAAACAGTACCAAACAAGACAAAAACTCGGAACTTTTTTGTCATGCAAATTCAAGGGCTGATGAACATCGAAACTCATATCCCATCTTTCAAATTGCTATCAAACGGCATTCAAATTTCCCAGAAACAAACTAACACATACCCCAGAATCCAATTAGTCCAACTACGAAAACAAGCAACAAAGACACACAAACATAGAAAGAGGAAAACGAGTGGAGTAGAAAAAATTGGACCTTGACATCATGGGCAGCCTTGAAGGACAACCTGGGACCCATATCGAAGGAAGCCTTAACAAGGGCATTTTGTTCTTCAAGATCATAGTGAAGAGAGAGCAACTTAGAAGTAAATGAAAGGTGGGGCTCAGAGAGCTCTCCTTTGTTATTGTTCCGGAAGGTGAATTTCAGCTTAGCCAAGCTATCTAACAATTTGCAGGACACTTTGTGGAAGAACAGCGAGCTCTCGCTGTCAAATTCAGAAGTCACTCGAAATGAAGGCCTCTTGGAGAGAATGGAAACTATAGGATGTGGCGAAGGTGGCGGCGGCGGAGGTGGCGGTGGGTAGTAAGGAAGTTGGGGATCTACCATACCGTTGGGTTTTGGAGGAGGAGGGAGTGAATCAGCCATTGCAGTAGGAATTTGAATGAGTAGCTTTGAATGGCATACCTTAAAGCAACACAGGCTGCTTTGTAGTGTTTGTGTGTTTTGAGGTTGGGCCTTCCGGCGAGATCGTGGTTGATTTTCAAGGCGGAGATTTTTCGGGTGGTGGCGATCCACCCCCTAACATCACAAATTTCAAGAATTATTTTAGACACGGGAAAAAAGATATTCTTAGTTCTATAAAATCATTTAAAAATTATGGCATTAAAAATTTTAAAAAAAGAAATTAATTAAAATTTTGTCAAATAATTATAAATCTACTAGCGTTATATAATAATATTTATATTATTTATCATAATTAATTTAAACAAAAACAATTTTATATGAACATATATTAACGTTTTGGATAAAATAATTTGATGTGTGATTGTTAGAATAATTCTTTTAAAAATGATTTTTACCATAAATATCTTCAAGTAAAATTTAAAATATTTAAAAAAGAAAAATCATAGGAAAATCCATTTCTTACCCTGATTTTAATTTATACGAGAAATTATATATTTTTGTAAATTTGCTGTTTTAAAAACAGACTTTCTACCCTTGTACAAGATCGTCAATTCCTACCATAAATCTACTAGCGTTATGTGTAGCTTCCCAGAAAGATGAACTAAACTAAACGATTTAACTAATAAGATGCTCCATGTGAATATTTAATAGAAGACAGGACAGGACAGGACAGGGTCCTGCTATAACAGGAAGATTAAAAAAGAAGTGAATACAACAGTTTCATGGCTGAGCTGATGACGTTGTTCCAGATCCTGAAGTTGGGAGCACAGAAGGTCCAGAGTCAGGAGGTGCAGTCCTCGGTGGTGGCATAGAATGCTGATATTGTTGACCTGCTTGTGGAACCTGTGGAGGGGGCACTGAAGCTGGATACGACGAAGGGTATTGTTGATAAGGTGGCTGGGGGCCCATATAACCATAAGGTGGATAGTACGGTAGATGATGTTGTTGCCCAGGACCCTGCTGCTGGTATTGCCCATATGGTGCTGGTATACCCTGATAAGCATATTGCTGACCACCTTGCTGCTTTTCTAATCCAGGCCTGTTGTCACTGGATCCTGATGCCCCATCTTGAGATTGAACGAGGGCTCCCATACGTTGAGGATCCATTGATGGGTAATAAGTTCTTTGCTGCTGGGACGGAGGAGGAATATTGAAATAGTGCATAGGTGGGGGTTGGTCCAGAGTGCCTGGTGGATGTAATTGGTTCTGCTGTTGAGATATAACCTGCCGTGGCAACATCCCACCATGAGCCATTGCTGCATGCTGCCTTGCTTCTTCTGAACCTTCGTTCTCAGGTTTTGGCGCTTGTGGCCTACCCCACATCAGCTTCAGCCTAAGACCTTTGATGACTAGTTTGTTGACAAGCTCTTCAGCAGCCTTCTCAGCACCTTCTCTGGTGGTGTATGTCACAAACGCAATTGCTCGTTGAGGAACTATTTTTACAGATTCAATTTCACCATGAGCATAAAAGTTATCCCTAAGATCCTGCTCCGTAACCCTTCCATCAAGTCCACCCACGTAGAGAGTTCTAATGCTTTCATCATCAGGAGGTTCCAGTGAAGGCATTTCACCAGCCTTACTGAGTAGCTTCAGAGCAACTGGATCATTCACACTGCAGACATTCCCAAAAGGATCCCAATAAGTATTACATATCACATAAAACACCTTGCAACTTCTAATATTTGCCTATCACACCCATCTCTTAGTCTGGTGGCTGGGAAACTAAGTCAATAATTAATCAGTCAGCTGGCATGAATGACTCGCATGAAGAACATCAAACCATCAAAATAAATGTATACGGTCAGAAAAAATCTTAAAAATTTGCACGTACCCGTAGTAACGATCTTTTATATTTTGCTGAGACAACTCCCCCGTTACAGGCATTTCATGTCTATAAGGACACTCGGCACCTCTTGTACATTCACCACGTATGTAGAAACTGCAAACATGAGCTCTGTTTCTTTTATAGTACGGTGTTGTCCTTTGTAGCTTCAAAATAGTATCGTTGGGCCTTATCTTTCCATATGAAGATTCATAGTCTATGCCTGCTCTGGCCTGCATTGTGCAATCAGTGCATTAGATTTAGTTAAATAAGCAAGGATGGAACAAAACACATGCTACCAATAGCATATAAAATCAAGCAAACCTAACGACATTGACAGATAATCATATCATGTCAATTAGATGCTATATCATAGTCCCAAGAATTCTATACAAATGCCCTGATGACCAAAGGTATAAAGCTCTCGGGCATAAACATATGCTAATGAAAGATACAAACAATGTTCAGCAACAAATAACAACAAGGAGTACCCAACTTGAAACAACACCAGACATGCAAAAAGCAACACTTACCAGTACCAGACCACAGAAAAAGCAATCAAGGGGTCCGTGAAATATGAGTTTGAACGTACAAACGATCAACAAGTATCACCTGACCATCTCATATCTACTGCAGATACACTCTACAACAGCATATAGACAATCAAAATAGTGTTCACTAACTAGTGGTGGTTTTGAGAGTGGCACTGTGGCAGCATGTTCAAAATAACAAGTATCTTCACATACAGAACTGAACAGATGCTAATGTAAAAGAACTAGTATTGCAAAATCAACATAAATGTACCCGGCGGTCATGCTCCTCAGCAAAATACTCCCTGTTCACGTCACTCTTTGGAATGGCATCATTGGAATTGATACTGAGAGAAGTATCCCGAACTTGCACTGGCAAACCGTACTCAAGATCCAGAAGGCAGACCTGACAAACATTTTTCAATTTACTGCATGTTTGGCAAACCTCGGTCTTCTTAAACCTTGCATCACGACCAGGCCTCCACCGGAAAACTGTAAATGGTCGGGTGCATATCTTGCATTCCTTATCAAATTCAGCTCTGGTCTGCACACCCATGGATCCAACCATAAGCAAGATGTCCACATAAAATGAAACGGAAACAACAATAAGACTCTCCAGAACAAGGGTCATACCATACGGACGTAGGGATTATCCCCAAGGCACGACTCACATAAGATAGGGAAGTCCGAACGTTCCCAACCATCAGCCTCAACATCCCTCAATAATCTGTGAGCCATTTCCTGTTCTGCTTGGTTCAGATGAACCCTTCACTGCGAAAAAGATAGGGTTTTGAAATGCGAAGAGAAACGGAAAGAATCGGAAATCCTAAAAAAAAAAAATTCCCCAGAACAAATATGATAGAATGGAATGGAGATTGTCACCTGAAAGACTGAATCTTCGTTGAGTTTAAGGTATGAGGGCGAATTTGTAGGATTTTGTATTTGTCAGTCGGTACAAGGAAGAAGAAAAGATACGCTTCCTTCTTTGCCTTCTCACCCTATCTACGGCCCAAATATGCTATTGAAAATAATAATAATAATTAAATATATTAAATAAATAATAAAAAGGTCACTCGTTTGGTCGTAAGCAAGAGGAATTCTATTACCCAAATAGCCTTATCTGCCGAAATTGATAAAAAATAGAATGGTTTTTTTTTTTTTACAACGAAAAAAGCACAAATTATAATATCCTCTAAGGGAGACTAACCCCGGTCATATCCTCTAAAAGAAAAGTGACACACCCAGATGGTGCCCTATCAAAAGTGGTGAGTCCGAGTCCCAAAGTAAAAGCATGGTTGGCGAGCCAGTCAACGCAACGGTTGCCTTTGGAAGGTGTGGCGATGAATAACTACCCAGTTTCGGATGAGAAGTTCATTGATATCCAGGACCAATGGATTGAGAGACAGGGCGCGATGTGAGGCGTCGGAGAGGAGCTCTTGAGCCACAATAGAGTCCAGTTCAAGTATCAAGCGGCGAAAACTGAGGATCAAAGCCAGCTGAAAACCCGAGTAGACACCCCAAAGTTCAGCCGAAATCGGGGAACAGCAGCCTATATTTTGAGCAAAATCGCCTAGCCAATCGCCAGAGCGATTTTGAATGAGACCTCTTGCAGTTGCCGAGGAGGTGTTGTGGCAACATGTCTCATCCGTATTCAGTTTGACCCACCCAAGAGTGGGCGGACACCACCCAATAAATTGTGCAAATCGTGCGCGAGGGGCCAGACGGGCACAACAAAGCGAAGTTGAGGCTTGGGAACTCAGGCGAACATGATTGGGGATGATAGTGATAGGAGAAACCGGCCAGGAGAACTGAGGGTTGAAAAGGACTTGATTTCGCCATGTCCAGAGGAACCAACAGGCTGTCCCAAAGATAGCTGCCCATTCAAGGCCCGAAACCAACTGATGGGTCTGGAGGTTAGTAGTGAGCCATTCTTGATGGGTGGTAGTGAAAAAAGTGGAAGGAAGGGTGTGACTGGGAAAAGTAAGCTAAAGACGTCGCGCTTTGGGGCAATCGCGACCGATATGAAGCGAGGACTCCTCCAGTCGACAGTGATAGCAGTCCAAGCTCGTAGTGAGATGCTTGCGAGCGCGTTGCTGGTTGGAGAGGAGGTGGTCTTGAGCAAAGAGCCAAAGAAAAGTGCGGATACGCTGTGAGCTAGGCCATTGCCAAATGGTCTTCCATAAACGGTTTGGTTGGGCCCGCGGGTGCTCCATAATCATAGAATAGGCCAAAACTGTGGTGAAGTTCCCAGTAGGTGACGGTCGGCTCCAAGGTAAGGCTTGGGGGGGGAAAGTTCCTACAATGGCCCGCCAGATTGAGGAAGGGAGGAAAGGTTGAAATTGGGGTCAATCCCAGTTACCATTGTTGTCCACGAATTGGTGAACGAGACGGTCAAGGTCTGTGGAAGGGACAGGATTATTAACATACTGAATAAGGGGACCCTCGTTGGCAACCCAGGGGTCCAGCCAAAACTGAGTCTGGTACCCGTCACCGATCATCCAACGCATGTCGTTAATCACATAGGTTCAAACGGCCTTGATACTTCTCCATACCATGGAGCCACCGGTCAGAGGGAGAGCAGGAGGGATATGATTGACATCAAACTTATATTTGGCCGATAAAATTTGGACCCACAAAGCATTGGGTTGAGTGATCAG
>JAOSBK010000005.1:7617934-7632079 GCA_027568895.1 Erythroxylum shatona | reverse complement strand
CTTGAAAAACATGGATTTATTTCTTACAGGCAAAATCAGAAGCTTTTAACGCATTTAAAAGCTTTAAAACACACGTTGAAAAAGAGTCAGAAAAAAATCAAAACTCTCCGAACCGATCACGGTGGGGAGTACTATTGGAAGAAGTTTGAAGATTTTTGTAGTGAACAAGGCATTAGAAAAGAACTAACAGCTGCTTATTCACCACAACAAAACGAAGTATCGGAAAGAAAAAAATAGAACAATTCTGAACATGGTGAGAAGCTTGTTGGCAAAGGGAAATGTTTTGAAAAACTTTTGGCCCGAAGCAGAAAATTGGAGCATTCATTTATTAAACAGAAGTCCCACTTTTTTTGTTCAAAATATGACACCGGAAGAAGCATGGAGTGGACGAAAACCAGCTGTAGATCACTTCCGTATTTTCGGTTGCATTGCATATGCACATGTGCCAGATGAAAAAAGAAAAAAGTTGGATGACAAGGCTGAAAAGTGTGTTTTTCTCAGTATAAGTGAAGCTTCCAAAGCATATAAGTTATTCAATCCTATCACTAAGAAGATTGTAATCAGTAAAGATGTGGTTTTTGATAAAGAAAATACATGGAATTAGACTGAAAATGGTACAGGTAGCCAGCTTATACCAATCATTTTTTATGAAATTGATGATATTGTTGACCAGTCGATGCAAATTCCAGATGCAGACCAACAACCAGAATCTGGTGGTAAAATTTCAGTGATTACTAATCCAACAGAAATTATACGGCCTCGTGAAAGAAAAAGACCTGTTTGGATGACAGATTATATAAGTTGAGATAATTTATCTGATGATGATTTGACTATACATTTTGCTTTATTTGCATATTGTGACCCTTTTACATTTCAAGAAGCTGTAGAAGATTCAAAGTGGCAAAATGCAATGGATGAAGAGATGAGGTCCATAGCAAAAAATAATACATGGGATTTGGTAGAACTTCCAAAGGGGAAAAAATCCATTGGAGTTAAATGGGTTAATAAAACAAAGTTGAACAAAGATGGCAATGTTGACAAGTATAAGGCATGACTTGTCGTGAAAGGGTACAACCAGAATTTGGGATAGACTACAAAGCGATTTTCGCTCCGGTTGCAAGGATGGATATTGTTCGATTGGTATTATCCATGGCTACCCAAAATTCCCGGTCCATCTATCAATTAGATGTAAAGTCGGCATTTTTGAATGGTGAGTTGAAAGAAGAAGTGTATGTTGATCAACGACCTAGATATGTGAAGAAAGGTAATGAGAAAAAAGGTATTTAAATTAAAAAAGGCTTTATATGGATTAAAATAAGCTCCAAGGGCTTGGTATAGCCGTATAGATGCTTATTTTAGAGAAGGTTTTCTGAAATGTGCTCATGAACATACTGTTTTTACAAAGCTTGGCGATAATGGTTCTTTGCTCGTTGTGTGTCTGTATGTTGATGATCTAATATATACTGGGAATGATAATTTCATGATTGATGCAAGTAAAAGAAGTATGATGAGTGAATTTGAAATGACCGATTTGGGGTTAATGCATTATTTTCTCGGTATTGAAGTTATGAAGTTACCAGTTGGTATTTTTATTTCACAAAAGAAATATGTTCTTGAGATTTTGGACAGGTTCAAAATGGAATATTGCAAGTCAGTTATTACTCCTTCTGAGTATAGCTTAAAGTTGATGAAAGAAGATGGCGGAAAGAAGATAAATGCCACTTTGTATAAGCAAATTGTTGGAAGTTTGATGTATCTAACTTCAACAAGACCTGACTTCATGTATGGAGTCAGTTTAATAAGTCGATATATGGAAAATCCAACTGAGAATCATCTAGCTACTGCAAAACGAATTTTTTCTTATTTAAAAGGAACAAGTGATTATGGAATTTTTTGTGCAGCTGGAACAAAAGGAACTTTGATTGGTTTTTCTGATAGTATTATGCAGGTGATGTGAATGACAAGAAAAGCATATCAGGATTTGTGTTCATGATGAATTATGGAGCTATATCATGGTTATCAAAGAAGCAACAAATTGTTACATTGTCAAGTACGGAAGCTGAATTTATTGCAGAAGCAACATGTTCCTGTCAAGCTATTTGGTTAAAAAGATTGCTTAAAACACTTCATTATCAGTAGCAAGGTCCAACAACTATCTATTGTGATAATGTTTCAACAATTAAAATTTCTAAAAATCCAGTTTTACATGGAAGGAGCAAGCACATTGATGTTAGATTTCATTTTCTGCGTGATCTTTGCAACAATGGAAAAATTGATTTGGTTTTTTGCAAGAGTCAAGATCAAGTAGCTGATATTATGACCAAACCACTTGAGCAAGCTGTGTTTGTTAAGCTTCGAAGAATGCTTGGAGTATGCTCTTCAAAGAGTGCTGCTGAAAATGGCGATGCTGGAAGTTCAACTCTCTAAACTAATCTTCTACAGAATATTAGTTCAAGGGAGGGTGTTGATATTATTTTAATATTTATGTTTTACGTTCATCAAATGTGGAAGATTCTATTTGACCTGATCTTTAGGATTTAGGAGTAGTAGACCACGTTTCAAGTTAGTGGAAGTAGTTTACTTTTTATTAGCTAATTTCGATTTATGTAATGCCTATATTAAGGCTATTCCATATTCGAATTTTAAGAGTAGAAAAAGTTTCCAGTACATCATCTTCTATCAATTTCTTTTTCGACGAGTCCCTTTCTTCTTTCTATCAGTTCGTGTGGTTTTTGGATATGCAAATTGAGGAATCAAACACGCAGTGGAAAGAGTTAACGAGAGGGATAGACACTTATCCAAGAGGGAGAAGGACACTAACGATCAGGCACTTGAAGCAAGAGGGAAAATAAGGGGAGATGGAAGAAACGAGCCTTCTTGAATTGCCCAAAATACGCTAGAGAAGATAAGGATAATTTTGTCCTCAATTCGTAATATTCATTCCGGACGCAAGCGGAATATATAAATATACGGTAGGGTTGGCTTTAGTTATTCCGCAAATTCAAGGAATATCTAAACTTAGGATTATCTATTTTGAATATTGTTTTCAACCAAACAAGTTAATAACTTATTATTAGGAATAGAAGAGGAAAGAAATTCTTATTTCAATCAACCAAACACCTCTTAAAAGTGTAGAAATAACTAAACCTGAGATTAGTTATTCTGTATGTTATTTTTTAACCAAATAAAGGAATAACTATTTATTAGAATTACATTAGTAATATAATAGCTATTCGACTTAACCAAGCATGTCATTAGGGTTTAAAGGGATCAATTAGTCCTGTGAGTCACGTGGCAGTGATTAAAAGTTTAAAGGTTAAATTATTATTAGATGGTCATAAAAGTTAACATACATTTGAATAAAATTAAAAAATTTAAAATAAGATTAAAGAATGAGATTATTCTATTTCATCGGAAAAATTAAATTTTAATTAAAAATGAAGATTATTAAATGAAAACGAATTGGTTTATTCTAGTTAATAAATTTGGTTAATTTGAACAAATCGACTAATTTTAATAACAAGGATTGTTAAAGTAAATTAAATCAAAAAATCGACCAATTCAAGATTTTTACAGTTAAATTGATCTAATCAATTTGATTTTTAATCATTAATTAAATCTTAAATTTGTAAATTTAAAAGACTTAAATGACATAATTGATTAAAAAATTTAAAATCTTTTTTAGATATTGACAAAAAATAATTTTTATCAAATTTCTTAATATGAAGCATATTATCATAGATTAATATATTGTTGCAAACTTAAGTCCGAAATAAACTATATTTAATTTTGATTATTTTAAATAAAAATATGTTATATATTTATTAATAAATATAAAATTTAAATTTATCATTCTAAAAATAAATAAATATTTATTTATTTATTAAAAACATGTTTTAATTTTAAAATAAATTTTATAATTTAAATCCATTTTGTTTAACTAAAATTTTTTTTGAAAGTTTTAAAATTAATTATTTTAATGTTTCAAATTTTAAATATATTTCTAAAATAATTATTAAATCTAATAATGATTTTACTTTTTCAAATTTAAATTTAAACCAATTAAGAAATAAATAATTAAATATAATAATCATAATTATTTCGTATAAACTGTATAAAAACACTATAAATTTAAAATTCCTAAATCAAAATAGAAATATAAATCATATAAATTCAACGATAGGAGTATCATTCCGTTTCAGTCGGCGAGTGTCATACCGACTAGAAAACAGTACTTAAATCATTTTACTATATCGGCCTAAGGTATTAATCTCTACTCAAAATATCGTATTTATGGGGTGAATATGAGTTTTATTTGTGCGTATCAATATATTGTGACTGGTTTATTAAATACGAGCTCGGCTTGAAAGTTTGGAATTGGATACCTTAAATTGTCTTATTGCTAGTTAAAATTTTTTAGGAATTGTAGTTATTGGAATTGTTTTGTTTTGTAAAAGAAAATTAAGATAAATTTATGAAAAATTAAGCTAAAATTATGGGGAAATTATAAAATAGAACGTGTTATTATTATATGCATCTACAGACAATTAAAAATTGTGAATTAACAAAGAAATGAAGTTTTATTTATTTGATATATATATATTTTTTAAATCTGTTAATGCATCTAAAAATGTTCTATATTTTGATACTCTTTTAAAGATATTTGATGTAGTTGTAAATGAAATTGAGTTAAAAAATATTATTCAGTTCATTGTTCATTATTGACAATAATTCTGTTTATAGAACAGTTGGAAAAAGATTGTATAACTATAATTCTTTTTATCAAACTTCTTTTGCTACACATTATATTGAGTTGATGTTAGAAAATATAGAAGATATTAAATACTTTACCATTAACGATGAAATTGAGAAAAAAGAAAAAAAAATGATTAAGTTCATTTATAATTATGTATGGATCAAAAATTTGACGTAGAAGAATTTCACTAATGGTAAGAATTTAAATTGGCCACATGATCCAATTTTAGAAATGGGTGCCTTTTCCCTGTTGAAATGATTAAAAAAATTACTGGTTAACTTATGATTCCACTTTTATAAAATGAATTTCCCAAGGATAAGCCCTTTTGTTTTACAAGACAAGTAAAAGATCCTACCTTTTGGAACCTATTCTTCTATACCCAAATATTCTGTATTTCAAATTCCCCTTACATCCAAACTATTCATTGTTTACAAGTGATCTGAAAGGTTACTTTTTACCCTCCTTCGAGAGGGCTATAGTTTAATTGTTAGATGAATGTCCTAGTATTGACAATCTTTCAGAGGCAGAGTTGTTATCTCTATATAAACAATCTTTTTCTTCAAACGAAAAAAAAAGTTGCGATAGATGTTTACAAGTGATGAATGGGTCACATCTTAGTATAATGATAGGTTTAATACTGGAGTGAATGTTTTTATAATTATACTTGAAGATTATAAATTTTGGTCTCAATATCAATTTGTAATGTAAGTTTGTGAGCCTTTAGTAAAAATATTTCATTCGACTAATAGTGATGAGAAGGCGACAATGGTTAAAGAAGTAATCAAAGTCAAATTAAAAAATGTCTTCTTTATATATATCTTATTTTGCAATCATTAATAAAAGATGAGAAAGATAATTTTACTTTCAGATATTTGTAGTTAGGGCATTTTTAAATTCCAGTATCTATTTTAGGCCAAATTTTGCAAAGAAAGTTGAAGTTAATTGGTTATTAACTATTGCAATAATTGTTTTTCATAAAAAGACGTCAGATCTCCTAAGTTAACAATTGGAGATTTATAAGGATTCTTCTAGTAATTTTGAGATGCCCATTGTTATTTATCGAAGAAACAAACTTAATTTAAATATATTTTTTCACTTTTGTTACTTGTTAGACATTAGTCATCACTTTATTTTATTTATATAGTTATTTTTGTTGTCCTAAAGTTATTTGGTGGAATCAATTCGGATTTACAAAAATTTGCAATTCAAATTATAAGTCAATGTGTTAGTACAATAGGATGTAAAATGAATTGGAATATATTTGAATTTATCCTGAATTTATCCATTTCAAGAAAAATAATAGATTAGAATACGAAAGATTGAACGACTTAGTCTTAGTTCGATATAATTTAAAGCTTCAAAAAACGTATATTTTTATCATTATTAAATTGAATATAATTCTGTGTAGTTTCTTAATAATTAAATTTTAATTGGTTAGTAGGGCTTTTAATAGAAGAAGTAGTTTTGTAGATTCAATTCATCTTGACGATATCGATCTTTTAGTGGATTGAGTTTTTGAAAAATTGAGTTTGATAGATATGAGTAATTCGAAAGATAATATTAGATAAGAAATTATTATCACATCATTTGATTCAACAAATTTGAATGATAATAATGATGTCAAGGATTTTGTACGAAATGAAAATCTGGGTCAATGCAATTTGAACAAATATTCGATTGAATGAAATTCTAAATTTTTATTTTCTTCTATTCGATGTATATATTAAATTTTATATTTACAATATAAACATAAAATTTTTAACTATAAATATTTTGTTTTAAATTCCACTTCTACTTGATTGCGTTGTTGTAATACTTATATAGTGATAAAATTTCATTATTCTTTTTATTTAATATTTGGATATAATTATTCCTTATTGTTCGATGAAATTATAAGATTTTGACTACTTTATAATATCATTAATTTTATAATTATATGATGATAAAATGAGTTTTTTTATATTAATTGTAATTATTACTTGTACGTAAAAAATGTAAAAAATACTCAAAATAAATAAATAATAGTTATTTTATTTTTTTACTATTATTATAATTTTTAGAAATATAATTAATGTAAAATTATAAATCATATAATACAATATACTTAAAGAGCATTTTTATAGTTTTAAAAAAATTTAAAATTTATTTTATAATTTTTAAAAATTACTCAAAACAAAACCCAATATAGATATCATTCCAGAATTAAATCCGGTACTAGGCAAAATGTTCATAACAATATTTTTGTTTTTGAGAATGTTCATAACTTGCATAAACTCAACCGGTATTTTAACTGAATAAATAAAAAAGAAGTGGAATAATATGGGCTCACCTTGCTGCTAATGTTATGAAGTCTGGAACTAACATGTTTTTTAAGTATTTGCTTTTTACTCCCTCCCATCCAAAGGGTTCTGTTCGTTCATCTCTACATGATTATATCTAAAAAGTGAAAAAGGAATAGGAACAAATGAATCAACACATTTGTTCCACCAACATCCATACCAAGCTTGGAATACAAGTTCAGAATTGCTGATAAAACTTTTAACATACTACAGAGATGGAGAGCCGTCTCTAAAATTCTGCCATCAACGCCCAGGTTTATTTTTCCTCATCTCCAGCATCAGCTCATTAAGCTCCAATGCTTGATGCAACATTGACTGCAGCTGTTGGCTTCCCCCGACCCATTGCAAATCCTCTTGTGCCATCTGGCATACGGGGTCCTGGAGGCTGCTTGACAGCAGCTGCCTGCTCCCCAATAACCGGAGTACTCAAGGGGGGAGTTCCCACATGATTTCCACGGTTATTGTGATGATATTGGGGCCGTCCACGCCCCTTAACCCGCCCCGGATTACGCCCTTTTCTCTGTGCACCTTCCTTCTCATTAGCATGATCCTCTCCCTGCCCGAGTAAAATGAGGAGCAACCTTAAGATGTTATCCATGAAGGCACAGCACTATGGTCAAGCAAACTTTCTTTTCATTGCAAAATTCTCAGCTAGCTGCTACTCAGCTTTTCTCATAGATTGGGAGAAATCTTTATCTAGTAGAAAATATTTAGCAGAAAAAGTTCCAGGACTTAACCGTAAGCTTACAAGACTACAACCACTGTTAGGTTCATCAAAGATAATGGATTAAGTCATAAATTTCACACTTAGATATATTTTTGGCACTTACAAATTGTTCCTGATATTGTACTTCTTCTTGTGGTGAGGCATCTTCCATTTGATTCTCCGTCAACTGTTGATCCGATGTAGAGACCTCATCTTCTTCCACCTGTCCCTGTGCATCATGACCTTTCTTTCCCCGTGCTTGAGTAGGTTTGGGCTGTAAATGGAGGACACAAACACAAACACAAGATTCCAACTTCAAAGGTTAACTGAGGGCTTTCATCATGCCTTGATTCTAAATGATACCCATTGGAGCAGATATCTTTCAGAGACAAAATATGCATATTGATATGATTTTCAAAACTGTCAGCTAATAGTAGGTTGGCATACCAAGAATAACTTCTAAAGTAGACAATAAACATATCACAGCCTTGTTCTTCTACATGCTAGTAAAACTACTGAGACAATGCAAAGAGGCAGTGCCTAACTTCAGTCACCTATTAGAAGCAATTAGAAGGAACACTTCATCCCAGGCATCTGTCTTCTATATTTTTTCAGCCTACTACTTCTGGCTACAGCATTTCAACAAACCAAGCAACATTTCGATAATTTGATCTTCAAGTATGAATCTTATATCAGAAGAAGAGCTTGATGAACCAAAACGAATTCTCAAAACTGTCAGAACACTTTGTGTAGAGGCTAACTGTGATTCTTGATGTTCACAAAACAACAAGAAAATGGAGGAAGAAAGAGAAGAAGAAGATGATAGTGATGGTTGTTAGGAGATATAGTAAATGATGGTGGTAGCGGTGGTTGTTAGGAGACGTAGTACATGATGTTGGTGGTTGTTAGGAGATATAGTAAATGATGGTGGTAAGGGACATATTAGATTCCATACCATGTGCTTAAGCATTAACCTAAAGGTGGTAACGGACAGATTAGATTCCATACCATGTGCTTAAGCATTAACCTAAAGGTGGTAACGGACAGATTAGATTCCATACCATGCGCTTAAGCATTAACCTAAGCCTCAGACCACTTCTCCAGTTCCCCTCATCATTTAGCTCTGCAACCTGCAAGAGAAAATATGAATTTAATTAGAATAATGAGCTAAACCATATAGAAGAGCACAGCTTAATTCAAAGAAAAAAATGATACTCACTGCTTTCTCAGCTGTCTCAACAGACTCATATTCAACGAAGGCATGCAACTGCACATGACATCAGGGTCAGTAGCAATTAAAAACATAAGACACAATTGTTCACTGATAACCACTAAACATCCTGAATTCCTTATGCCGCCAGTTGCCATTAAGTCGTAAATATGTACAAGATACAAAAAATATGATAAAAAATTACAAAGCAGGAGTAACAGTGACGAAGACAAAGAACAGAACAAGCCTTCAGATATCTCTTTATTAGCCTTTTCTTCAGGTATCCTTTCCCTTATCAGTCATATCCAAATCAACATCCCAGTATTACCATTATTCATTTTATCCTAACATCCTTTTTCACCTAGTTCCATCATTCAGTAACTCCAGTCACAATTCATCATGTCTACACGTTACAGAAATCAATATACATAGGTTGCCAAAGTAATTAGTGATCGTTAAGAAGATGAGTACCAGCCTTGATGTACCTTGTTACTGAGATGCATCACATCACCTTTAGCAGCTTTAGATGCTGATGAAGCCCCACCACCAGAAGGTTGAGGTGGACAGGTGCGAATTGTCTTCACACTGAAAAAGAAACAAGAAAACAACATCAAATGTCTGGAGTTGCATTCAGCAAAGTAATACTAAATCATTGCTCCAATATTAATCAAGTAGGTACCTTCCAACAGCAGAAAAAATCTTCATCAGATTTTGGTGGCAATGATCCTCAGGCAAATTTTCAGCAACAATAATGCGAGACTACACATCAAGTGGAAGAGTAGATTCAGTCTTTATAGAGAGACTTGCATCTTATCTTCATAAAGTTAAAATGTCAACAGATGATATCTGGTAACAGATAAAAAAGAAGTTTTTCAAACATCTCCCAGCTACATCTTCAAGCCTGCAGATAATTTATGAAGACAGACCACCAATAGGGCTCATCTCATTATGTAACAAATATTTCATGGTAAATGCAGGACAAAAATCCTACTTGCAACTCTTCCACATCTAAATCAGTAAGGGGATGCACACGCCTCACTTTCTTTCCATCTTCACTGACAATCTGCAGGATAAGGTGTAAAAGAACATTAACCAATGTTTGAAGAAAATATCACAAAATACAGAAGCATGAAAAACCAAACAAAAATATGTCAGACACAAGTATATGAAAAAAAAAAACCTACAAGCTTAGACGAGTTCCGCAAAATGGAAGCGAGTTGAGAATTGCTATTAATGGCAGCTTTGATCTTTTTGAAGGAAGCAACAACAGATATCGGCACTACATGGAAGCAAGATGGAATTAAGATGGAATCCAACTCTATTAATCAACAAAGACCTTCCTAAACTGCAACATTTTCAACTCTATTTAACCATACTGAGACTCATCAAACATTCAGCAAGTATTTACTTGACCAATTATCCAGCTAGCAGCTCACCAAAGACAAAAGGGGGGACAAAAACACAAAAGGATATCAGAAACATTAAACATAATGTAAACACTAAAATATATAATAAAAAGAACATGATAATCTAAACTATACCATATCCTTCAGGATCCTTGTTAATAAACCTCATCAGATGATCAGTAGTTGCCAAATTCAAATCGCTGAAATAATATTCCACCTGAATTAGAAGTTCAAAAATCATGAAGTGATCAATACTCAACTTGACACAATAGAAAGTTGGAATGGAAAACATCCAAACATCATAGCCAATAATGCTGTTGAAAAACAATCCACGTCACTGTTTTGATATAAATGTAGTTCAGTTAGCATTATACGTCTGTCAACAAATATGGAAAACAGTACACCAGTTAAAGAATCCCATTTGATTATTCTTTCAATTTAATGAATTCACCAGAGTATGCCCTAGCAGCACCTAGTATTCTCTGAATTAAAGAGACCAAAAGAATCACAAGCCTCCACCAACGGAGTTTCCCTCTTGCACAAGATATTCAACCACAGCATGACAAGCACATACAATGGAAAGACAAAAAATCATTAATCCAAATTCAGGACAAATTAACAAAATTTCTAAACAAAAAAGAAGACAGTATGCTGGTCTCCAATTTCAATTCTATACCAGTAGCACAAGTAGATATCAAAACCTATTTCATAGCAGATTTTAAAATAATTTCTATCTCCTGGGAAGCGTAGGTACAATAAGTTTGTCTCGTCATTAGACACAAAGAGTAACATCAGATTCCTCGACTAAATAGTTATGCCTTAGTAAAGGGAAAGAGGATCAAAGGAAGTAACCGACTCACCACCCAGAACACATGAATGTTTAAATAATCTGAATCTACAACTGATATGACTCCCATTCCACATGAAAATTGTAATATATCCCTAGATTTTTAAGTGGAAAATATATAATTCATAAATTGCATTATTTACACCACAAGCCAAACAAAATTCACAAGTATAATCCGCCAAAATGAAAGTTGCAGGCGTTATAGATGTCAGTAAAAGAGATAACTCACTAAAAGTTTAAAGAGAAATTAAGAAACGTTGCTATGGTTACCAAAAAATGGTAAAGGACAATTAAAGTAATTTCGTTAACTTGTGAATTTTGAAAAGAAATTTTGTCTTCATTACCAATCCATCATATTTGCAAAGGTGTTTCCGGTCATCTGTTAATCAACACATTCCAAAACATCCAAAAGCAAACTTTCCTAAGCCTGAAACAAAAACTTTAAATCCCTACTCAAATACTTAGCACCAAAAGATAGTACACACATCGATTCAAAGCTCCGCCCAATTGTAATATGGAAAGAGTACTCGTAAATCAGCATGACTCTGACCTGATTTATAAGCTTCTGCACAGCTTCATCAGAGAGGCCATTTTTGTCACCCTTAGAACGGCCATGATCCAGCAAATCCTTCTCGGCAGCCGCCGCCTCCCCTTCTTCCTGCTCAGACTGCACCTTCTTATAAGGACTCTGGTGATGGTGGTGCTGGTGATGGTGGTTGGCGTGATAGTTCACAGGAACATAGTGATGAACACTTTGACCATTATGCCCCCGGACCGGAACATAATGCTGATTGTGATGATTCCGGACAGGGATCACATGAGGAACCGTAACGGGACTGTGGACGGGGACGTGAAACGGCGACGGAGGAGCCGGAGGATAGATTTGCATCATCGCCGGCGGAGGTGGAGGAATGTTGAGCTGCGTAGGCGGAGGAGGCGCTTGAGGGCGCGTGGGGACAAACGCGGGAGCTTGGGCGTTGAGTTTACTGAAGGAGACATTACGAGAAAGTGAGGGATCTGACGACAACGACGATGATGGCGGAGATTGATCTAGGGTTTCTGATCCTACTTCTTCCACTTCTTGGCCCATGATTTTCTTTAACTTATTCTGTAATTTTTTCACTTCAACTTTTTTTTTTATTTCTAGGGTTTTGGAGTGAGGAAGAAGCAGTGACGTGAAGGAATAAGGCGACGGCGGAGGAGACGGAGGAGACGCCTGGGCCTGTATAGGCCGATTAACAAATTTGGAGAGGTATTCTCGGCTTCCCTGACCGACTTGTCGTTCGTATTTATACGTCCTTTCTGTCCCTCTTTTTTTCGCAATTTTCTATTTATACTTATTTTTTTCTTTTTCTTTTTCTTTTTCATTTCTGCAGTAAATTTGATTTTTATCTTTTCTTTGTGCTCTTTAAGATTTTAAATTTCAATTTTATTTCAATTTCAACTGCAGTGTGGTTAGTTCATAACTTTATATCGGACAGGGACAGGATCAAGTTTACCTTGGTCCTTGGGTCCCACTGCTTGACGTCCATGTCTGATTATTTCTTAATTGATTTCCTTAAAAAACTCAGATAAATGTCTTTTCAAGAGTCTTGTGAAAAAGACTCTTTAAGTTCTAAATTTTATCAATTAAGCTATTAAATTTTATTTTTATTATTTTAATAAAACTTATGTATTTAAGGATTGTATAATTAAAATTTTAAATTTTAATTATCAAATGAATTTTACTATAAAGTTCAAAGATTTTATAGATTTTTAATTTATTTAAAATTTTTTGTATATTAAAATTAAATATGCATATCTAAAATGAAGAAACTAATAACACACACAAAAAATCTTAAGAAAGAAAAAAACCTTAAAAGTTAAAACTTAAATTTATTTTATAATTAATTCACTATTAATAATATAATTAATATTAATACACACAAATAAATGTCAACAAACTCGGTACAACTTGTGATTTTATGGTCACAAAAGAACAACTTTACCAATTATTCCAAGTCTCACCCTCTATTATACATCAATGATTATATTAAAAAATGAAAAGAAACATATTAGAGGAATCTTAATTTTTAACCCAAAAAGTTAGGGATGGCAATGAGCTAACCCAATTTTTTTTAAATAAAATTTTTAAATTAAAAATATAGAACAATTTATTTTTTAATTAAATTAGAGTATGGATTGCGTCTAACTCTTCTAAGTAAGTTTTGTTTAGAATAATTAAATATGGAGTTCGTCTGGACCTAAGTCTGACCCATGGCCATATATATATATAACATGGAGTTTATTTAGACCTAGGTCTGATCTATGACAAACCTATTGAAAACAATTAAATTTAGACTCATGAGTTAAAAATTGTCAACTCTACAAAAAGTAAAAGGATGTCTAAATTATTGGGAAGGGCCAAAAATTGCCTTGCCATCCCTACAAAAAGTAAAAGGATGTCTAAATTATTGGGAAGGGCTTTGCAAATGAAGGAAGAGGAAGTAACTGTTCATATATAAGTAAATTAAAAATTAAGAAAATAAGCAACATCAAAAAATGAGGGAAACAGATAAATTATTTTATGAAAAATACAGATTTATTAACTAAAAATTAGGCTTAAAAACCTTGATGACTATTTCATTTGTTTATTAAATATGAATCTCTAATAGCAGTCATGTTAATATTATTAACATGATGGATTATGTAAAGAGTACCGATTAAAAATTCAACATTTATATGATAAATAATATTAAAATTAAGGAGCTGTTTGTTTCTATTTTTTTCTCATTTTTTGTTGTCGTTTTTGTAAAAAGAAAAATAGGTAAGTAAAACGTGTTTGGTTTACTCTGTTGCGATTTTTTGTTTCTGAAAATAAAAAAACCACAACAGTTTTACA
>JAOSBK010000005.1:7593446-7617674 GCA_027568895.1 Erythroxylum shatona | reverse complement strand
AACAGGTTTTTATTTTCAGTTTTTATATTACAAATCTCAACCAAACAGGTTTTCATTTTTTTAGAAAAAAACAAAAATAAAAAATAGAAAACAAAAACCAAAAACCAAAAACAACAACAGAAAAAAAAAAGTGAAACCAAACAGCCCCTAAGAAAAATAACCTAATAGAAAAATCTTTTAATTTTTAACTCAAAATAGGAAGGAAGATTATTGAATGAACACCAACAGAAGTGTAATTCAAAGGGCCTAATTATTGATTGATTGAAGTCTTCATAGAGTTATTTCAAAGATGACATTGACTTGAACCGTACGATAAACATGTTAGTGAGCATGGAAATATTTGGAGTACGTCAACTCCACCTTTGCGGTCTTCCAGTAGTTGGGCAGTCTTTAATGTGTTGAAATAAAGCACTAACGATCAGCTTCAACGACCCCTTAAACTCTTTCTTGACTCCAACTTCTGGCTGATAGCACCCCAGAAGGCAGGTATGGCAACATCATCAGGCACTTCCTTGAATGATGGAAGGTAATTCACATCCACAATTACATGATCTCCACTACCTTCTTGAATCTGATTTTTTGTAGCAGAATAAAGGACATTCAGGCACCTCAGCATTCAACTAAAACAAAGACATAAACCAAGCCAAAGAAAGAAGCCTCCACTCAAAAAAGCATTACGTACAACAACGTCAAAGCCAAAGATTGTAAGGTCGAGTTTTCTTCCAAGCCAATTTGCAGCAGTAGTAACCAGCTCAAGATCAAAACTATGGTTACCATCTTTTCCAACTCCAGAGTAGTTAACTGGAAGAGATCTCAAGCTGTGAAAGATTGGAATATCGTTGTCAGATCAACAACCATGCTCTTATCTTTGAGAACATAGAAACCAGGATAGTAAGAAATCAAATAAATTATACCTGTCAAAGAGTAACGGTCTGAGTCCATTACATTTAGATGATTTAATCAAAATATCAGCATTAGGTGTAGAATTCTTAATTGCATAGAAGATTTTCTCTCCCAGGACATAAATCTTGTATAAAGTGGATGAATGGTCCACATACTCCTGTAATACCAATCATTTCCAGTCATGAATACAAATGATTTGACCCCCCCAAAAAATAGAAGGAGGATATTCATAAAGCTATACTTTAATAGCCATTCACCATTTCCTTAATTTCTTAGGAAAGTCTTAATGGATTTTCAATCATAGTCCACTGCTTAAGCTAAGTTTTACATCAGGGAACAATGGTGTCCAATTCTATTATACGTATAGTGCATGTGTAGTGCGTAGAGTGGCGTTCCGAGTTTATGTGGCAACCAGTCATGCCAAAGCTGAGAACCCTATAGTTTGATCTTTGTTAAATGAATAACCAGGATATCCAATCCTGTTATATTCTTTCCATTGACATGATTTAATAAACATATTGGTTCCCTATTAGTAAATTAACATCTAGAACCCCTTTTGACATTGTAGGGGAAAAAAAAATCCTCAATAAAAGCACATGCCCGAAACAAATATAGGCCTTCAGCTTATAAATGTGAGCTAGCGTTTTGACTCCAATGAGGACAAAAATATCTACAATTTTCTGAAAAGAACAGAAAACACTAAATATTGGCAACATAAAGGACATAGAATTATGAAAAAAACACAAAAGATGTACTTGGTTGCTCACCTGAACCAATGCTGGAAGAGGAACGCTTAGATCGTTATAGTCTTCAAGTTTAAAGATTATTGCCTGGGATGTAACAGATAATTGCTCTAAGAACCAGAATAAATATGTGTGTGTGTGGAAAGAAAAAGGAGAGGGTGGGATGGGTAATGCTTAAATTGCTACTAACTTGATATAATCTGTCTTGAAAATAGTCTGTAATTTGGTAGTCTATCCAGAAAAACAAACCAATGAACCCGGTGGGCCCTTGATAAAGGACCATATCTTTGATACAAGATTGATACATTCTTCATTGTGTTGTCAATTCTTAATCTTGACAACAATATTGATGATTTCTTTTCAGAATTACAACAGTCATATTAAGCATGCAACCCAGTGAAATTGCAGATAAACAAAGATGGTATATGAATTAGAGCATATGCAATATCAACTCTTACCATACTGTGTGCATCAGCTACACCACAGGCAACTTGGGGTTTCACAATACTTGGAAGAGAGAGTTTAGCCTTTGACAGCCTTTGCACTAAATCAGGGTCACGAAAATCATTAACCTGCATGATAGAGCTCACAATATTACTTCATTTAGAAGAAAGATGAACTGTTACGCTATTTCCCTGAGTTAAAATTTGAAGGTGCATTATTGCTATGAGTAACATCACTGAAAGCCACCAAAGAAGCTTCAACCAGAAACAGAGATCATCATAGTTATCCCAAGAACACAGGATTCATTATTTCTTGGGAAAAAAAAGGACACGATTTATGCATTGCTTTGTAGTTTATAATAATAGCAGGTTATGTTATCACAGATTCACATCATAAAGGATCTTAAAAATATATTGGTACCATTCTGAACAAAGACCTTTAAAAAGTGAGCTCCTCTGATTTTATGGTGGGTTTCAGAGTTAAGATCCTCCAATCCAAGTAGAATTTCTTGTATTCTTAGCCGATCCACGACAGGATAGATGTTGTCAAGTGGGTCAATTACAAGGTGATTATGCTGACATTCCATGAACCTGTAGTAGAATCATGTGTTTAGTGAGAAAGGACTTTCTAATGTTACAAACTTTGATTGTGGCCCTTAAATAAAAACTTCGGTGCAGACAGTTCAATCTAATACATAATGTGGGCAACCAGAAATCTAGACACGAATTGCTAGATATGGAACATAATTTTACTTGTCGACAAGAAGAGGCAAAGCCGCAACACATTGCAGAGGTAATAAATATAGAATCACATACAAAGTGAAACAACATGCAGAACACGTACGGTGTGAAAACCAAAATCAGTCACATAGCAACAAGGTCACTAAATAAACTAAATCAGGAGAAATTGTCAACAAAGTGGCTGGGAGTTCAATCTTTCAAGAGAAATGAATATAATAGATCGTATGGCAAGATCAACAAAGGACAAGAACATTTTCAGAAAATGTACCTTTGCAATTCCTGCATGCCTGTGGTGAAAGTGATCTTCTTTGATTCTGATGATCGGCTTAATTCAACCGAGGTTATTTCATCAGTTGCTTTGTGCAGAATTACATCAACATGTTGTAACTGAGATTGTAGCGGGAGGTTAAATGTGAGAGGCAGAAAGATCAGTCCGTTTGGAGTTGGACACAAGGGGAATGCACCTCTCTAGAACACAAGGACAATAATTAAACATGAATATTAAAAATTAAACTGCAATTGATTCATTGGTAAAACAGAAGTAAGCCTGCTTGAACAGAAGTTGGGCAACTCAAACAAGTTTGGGCAAGAAGGAAAATATTGAATCAGAAAAGAGTACCCATATACTTAACAGATTAATTCCAAACAGGGAAAAGCATTAAAAAAAACAATGTCATGTTTTAGAAGGTTCTGCAACCAGAATGAAAAAATTGAGTGGTAAAAAACAGGAGTTCAATCAGGGAAAAGTCAGCTCCCATCTAATCAGACACCATCAGGTAGTAAATATTTTGTTCTGTTTTCTCAATGTCTTTTTTATATATATAAATTTTGATAACATATAGCTAAAAATTTTCTCTTTTGTGGTCTCACCTTAGCAAAATCTTCTTCACGAGAAGATTTCATGATATAGCCGACTATCACTACATTGTCACCAAGTGCCTGCTTGCAATTATAAGTTTGGAAATTAAAGGGTCAGAACTGCTGAATCTAGATGAGTACAGTAATACATTAAAATAGACGAGGATGATATCAAGTATGGATTATTCTTCTATCTTCTCAAGAAACAAAGCTTAGGGTGAACATTATACACTGATAAAGTTGCTGACTGAAGGTGTATAGATAGAGATACACTAGGCCTGGTACGTTAGAAAAAACCAAGGAGACAACCCATAATTATCTCCTCACACTACTGAAAAAGGTTTGTACTAAGGCCTAAAAGATCAAGAAGTAACCTTCCCATTTAGGAATACAAGTAAATTCCAGTTAGAAGTCCTACCACTTCTCTCTCGTCCAACATTCCATAAAAAAAGTGACATACTCAAAAAAAAATTTTCCTTTGTTTAGAAGCAAGTATGAATAATCAAACTCTTGTCTTTGCTACCACCAAAAGAATCTCTACCAACCTTTCTTTGTAAGTGACAGATAGTCAAAGGCAATTCTTCAAGCTTATTGATGCAAAGAATGCTTGAATTCTCACACGCACCAGCAGTATCAGCATCTAACAGGGAATCAAAACCTGGTTTCAACTTCTAAATTTGCTGAGTAAAATCACTTACAAATAGTAGTATCTCATCCATATTTTCATGCACTAAACCTTGTGCACAGCATACATCAAGCATCCCAGTTCAGATTCCATCAGTGAAAAGGGTTTCAAAGATACTCACCCAGAACTACAACAAACCAACCCAAACTCCTTAGTTGGTCAAGTGCTTGGTTCTTGCTTTTGGAAGCAACATACAGTACACTTCCTCCGACAGTACCCCACGCTTGGCTGAGTTCCTTCCCAACATCATCTATGAATGAATCGTTAAAAGGAAAGCAACTAAGGGAGTGTTGGGTCGCAGTTGACGTTAGCAGACTCACCTATTACGAGCAATCACTATCGATGATAAACAGCAATTGCCATTAAAAAACAAAGACAGTAACTTTGGAACTGAAAACAGATGAAACTCTATCGCTTATGATCCTGATCTGAACCCAATTATCCCTCATCCCACAACCTTAAAACCTATTAAACCCGCCAACACTTAAAAAGGAAAAAAAAAAGAAGAGAAAGAGAATAGAAGCAAACCTTATCATCTGAAAGAGACAGAGAATAAGAGATTCCCTGAAAGAAAAAGTACCGAGAAATGCAAGTGATACAAATGGTTAAAATCACTGATGAAAAAATGATCAAAAGAAAAAGGGGACTGGTCAAGTGGAAAGTACCAAGCGCAACTGTGAGTGGCGGAGCTTACGGAGGAGAGCTGGCACATAGGAGCAAAGTGAAGGACTTTCAATATCATCTAACAGCACTGACTCATCTAGAATCACTCCTGTTATCATCCTTCCAGACATTTACCTTCCCTCTTTAAACACCTCTCTCACCGTTCCTTGTCTGTGTGTGTCACACTTCCCAACTTTCACTTTCAATACAAAACAAAAGCATGCAACTGAAAGAAAGAAAAACAGCAAAGACGTGGATATAATTCTATACGCCACAACGATTCTTGTTCTTTCAAAGCTGAAGTTACTCTTAATGGCTCGGAGGTTACTTTTTCTGGGATACCTTAAAGTTATAATGCTTAATCCATGAGCCCAGGACGCTTGATCCTGCTGGGCTGGGTCGAGCTACCACGACCCAAGTATGATCTTTTCCAAGTTCTTCACAAAAAAAGATGGGTAATTTGATTAAAAGGTCGTTGATTCACAACTATGGCATCGAATCTTCATCACGCGTAGGCTGAGTGATTTACTGTATAAGCAAAGGAACAGGGTGAAACGTATTCTGAAATAATAACGTTGTTAAGGTTACGTCCTTATTGTCTTTTGCAAATCCATTTTGCCTTTCATCTCGAGAGTTCCACTAAGTAAAATTGTAAATGCCCTTTTCTTTTTTCAAGTCAAAGAATAAATCTTTGTAGTATACGTGAAGACGTTTTTGATAAACCTACAAGTCAAAGAATACGCAAAACTAGCGAATTGTTTCTTCTTACGAAATCATTCGAATGTGACTGAAATCAAAGTAGAAAGCAAATAATAGACACTATCAGCAGGAAACATGGTTCCGCATTTGTCCTGTCAATATAGGATCTTTTGTTTGCTATAATAATCAATGCCTTGCGACAAAAACACCATTCAGAACCAAATTTGGCTTAAGATAACAATAACCAGCTGCTCAAAGTAAAGAGAAGACAACAGACTGCTGGTTGAAACGAAAGTTAACACTATCATTCCATAAGCCGATCCATGACCAATTTGACAATGGCGGGAGCATCAACCGTGACGGCCACCTTCACAGTTGGTTTATCAGTCCATTCGGTCGCTTCGGGGAACCTGGTTCAGCATTTTCAAATATAATTCAAAGCACATTTCTTGTCAAGGGAAAATCTCAATCAAGGTCTAGTTTTAAGGATCTGAACCATTAAGAGCACAAGAAGAATATTAAGGATGATTCTTCCATCACAAATAATGATGTTTATGCAGAGAATGCTGGGGTGAACTAGAAAAGTTCAGATAGAACCAGAATTAAATATTGGAGAGATAAATGTCATGTAGCAAGAGAAGTTAAGTAATCGTGAACCATGTAGAGTATCTCAGATGATCCTACCTTTTCTGTTTGTTGTACAATATTGTCAATCCTCTTGTGATGCCAGTTGTTTGAACTCTAACTACACCTTCTGTGTAAGTGAGTAGTGAAGGATTAACAGCTGCAAGAAGAGCTGTTGGATCATGAAGGTAGACTCCTGTGTCGAGAGTGAATCTAAGCGTCAGTTAGAAGAATTGATTTCACTCATAATCAGTTCCAGGAAAACAAACCTCTCATGCTGTATGAATCATGATGATAAGTGAAGTACACTTCCAAGATTTTGCATAGGTATTCTGCAAATTTTCCATTTGACTGAGACAGTATGTCTCGCTCAGCATCTGAAATTTGTCAAGCAGAACACAAAATAATCAGAGCAAATAAGAATCTGCAATCCACTCTGACCCTGACAAGCCGTGTCACTAGGTTTATCTTAGAATTCTCTGTGAGATTCTACCTACACTACAAGCCATAGATTAGCTACACATCCAGTGTGAAAGGGATGGTTGGGAACCTTCATTATGAGATTGATATGAAAATTCACATGAAACAACTACGAGTTATAATATTTCTTTGTATAAAAAAAAAACTGGCAGTATATGAGTTGCATTGTTTTAGCACATGCATTTAAAAACCAGATATATTACCAGTCAAAACAACTTGATGGGTAACATTAATTCCCACAGCCAAAATATCTGCTCCACTGGTAAAAACAATGTCAGCAGCATCTGGATCGCCGAAAATCTAGTCATCCATTCCACATGTTAGGTAAAGAATGATAGGGAGAAATGTATAGAAGGCAGTCAGAGTGAGGCTAAGGAACTAAGACAATAGATAAAGTTTACTTGGAAGCTTATACATTAAATCCCTCAACATTAAAGAAACAAGGTTCTCCCTAAACAGAACAAGATGCAAGCTCGCAGGTAACTCTAAAGGGCAAGATAAATTAGCTAGAAAATAACATCAGCCCAACCAAAGAGAGACAGTAGAGTGGCCCCTTCAATGCTCTAACTCATTAGCTAGTTGGCTTGTTTCTTCCTAAGCAAAATGGTTTCATGACATGCATAAGTAATTCAGAGTAACAAAGGCACATACAACTCACATTTGCCTCAGCAGCTGGATTTACATTTCCATTCACAGCAAATGCACCACCAAGAAGAACAATCTGCCCAATGTTCTTCGCAAATGCAGGATCTAATTCGATAGCCTGTTTAATAGGTTATCAGTTGGAAACAAAAATTAAAGTTCCCGTAGTTAAACCTTTAAACGTGGCCAAGACATTACCAGTGCAATATTTGTAAGCGGGCCCAACGCAACCACAGTCACTTTGCCAGGGTTACGCTTTGCCTCCTCAACCAGAAAAGCAGCTGCTGACAATTCAATTGGTTTCCCATTTGGCGGAGGAAAGTTTTGGTTGCCAAGTCCATCAGCGCCATGGACAAAATCAGCAATGCGAAGTTTTGTACCTTTCTTTACAAGAAAAAGGGCCAAAATGAGCTATTGAACAAGAAATTTTTAACTAGGTTGAAGAAAAAATTGCAACTAGGGCCAAATTAGAATTGAAATGGGAATAGAAACACTAATAGTCTGGTTAAGACCAGGAAATTCAGACTGGCAGCACTATCACGAGCGGATTCCACAACAGGAATTACTCTGCTAGTAAATCCAGAGAGGCTACTGATTACATTGTTTCTGATATTCAGTCAATCTCCTACATACCAGAAAATTGTTGATTGTTTATCTTTTCTCCAAAAACAAAGCCCTTACTACCCTGCCTCTTTCCTTTTCAGATGCACAGTTATTCAGCAGCAAAGCAAGAAATGCTTAGAAACATAAGAAATGATTCTGAAACAAGCTCAACTCTGAAACAGAGCATTCAGCATAGAATTAATTAAGATAAGGAGGATGAGGACATACAGTTATTGTGACATGAGAGCCTTCAGCCACTGGGATATCCGTTCGTCCTGCAACTTCCAACTAAACCATGGGCAACATAAAAAAGCTACTACAGTTAAGTAAACACGAAAGGGAAATTTTTCTTTGAGAAAAGATAAGAAAAGCTACTACACCTGGAATCGAAGTACAAAAATCAATCAAACTTACAAACTTGAACTTGGTAAGTGGTAACAGAAATTTCATCGTTTTTAGTCACTAACTGTGACCTGGAAGCCTACTATTAGAGACACCGTGTCTTACCAAATGCAGGGCATTCCTGGTGGCCAGAGTCGTATAAACATTCCCGTATATGGTTGTAAGACCAATCACCTCCACTTCAGGTGATCTCAGGGCGACAAATATTGCCATGGCATCATCTGAATTGCATTAACGCCATGTCATAGTTTAATAACGAGGAAATTATATCCTCCAATTATAGAAAGTAAAAAACAATTGTTTCTCTCCAGTAGTAGCAACGCCTCAATTGCTTGAAATTTGTTAACTTTCTTAGAAGTCCAGACCATGAACCGGACGAGATTCATAATCTTACACCTTTCTCAAGCTTTATGCACTTCTTGAGAAAAAAACAGAAAGATAAATGGCCCCAGGAGCATATTCCAATCCAAAGAAAGAAAAATTAAAACGAATAAATTGAAGCCATTCAGGCTCTGCATCCCACAAAAGTCTAAAAATGCCAACTTGGTAAATTACCCAAATCAAAATTTAAGCTTTGAACCTCTCCAACTCAAGAAACATACCAGAAAGCATAAAATGTGTATGCATATGCATAAAGACATGAAAAGAAAAGGCATATACCAATGCCGGGGTCAGTATCGATGATGATCTTTTTAGGTTCTGTCGCCATGGCCCTGATGTATATAGATCAAAGGCAGACAATCAAGTGATCTGGCAGAGATGGCACTGAAGAGTTTGAGACCAAGAATATGGAGAGTACAAAAGTGCCACTTTTGATGTATAAATATTCGTTGGCTCTCTTGGTCAATGGTAGGAGGCTCAGATGCCTAACAAGTCACCTTCCAGGTGGATGGAGGTGTCAGAAATCAGAATGGTGACCTTTGAGGAGTCGTTGCTTTTGGTGAATTGTCTAATTTAATAAGTTGGAGGTAGTTGAAAAATCATTATAAATGTTTTACATATTTTCTAAAAACATATTCAAATTATTAGGCTAATGACATGAGATTCTCATGCTCGTTTTCACTTTAGTTGAATGTTAGAGATATTGAAACTTGCAAGATATAGCTGTGATTTCAATCTTTGATCATTTATCACGAATTAGTAGCATCTTTTTTAATTTAATAGTGGGAATCCGATCCCGTTTGAAAGTTTTTGGCCTGAGTTTAAACTCAATCGAGTTTAAGCGATTTAAAACTTAATAAAAGACAAACTAAACTAGAACATATATATATTAAAATAAAAAATATTTTTTCAATTTTTAAGCTTCATATTAGATTGAACCAAAATCGGGCTTAAAAAGTTTAAAAATTTAAAAATAAAATAAAAATTGAACTCAATTCAAAGTTCAGTTAATTCGAACCTAACTCGTTAACTTTAAATCAAATAGATCTTGATCATACAAGCTTTGTTATACATAAATTTAATTATGTACGTATAATTTTTTGGTTAGTTAGATGAAGCTATTTAATTGTTACAAGACTACATATATAAAAATACCAATGTGATTAAACTTAGAAACCATATGATGATTAAAAAAATAAAAAGATTAGAATATTTGATAAGAGTGCAGCAAAAGGCAAGTATTATTTTAGTAAGTGAAGTTGGGTTTGATTTGTGTCATTAATGTCATGAATAATGTAATGTAATGATAATAAGTGACTTGATTAATCTATGTAATTATGATTGTATTATCAAAAGATTATATTTTTTTATACTTTTATAAATGAAAACCACATTAATGAAATATCCAATTACATCAATACATGATCTTTTAGATAAGGAAGAAAGCAAGCATGCGCTTTTTGAGATTTGGCACATGCTACACGTGGCCATGTCTCACCTTAATATCTTCTTTTACCGATTAATTTCTTACTTTAAGTGACTGTTAGGATATATTTTTATAAGGTTAATAAGCATTTTTTTTCATCACAAAAGTTCTTTTTAAGAAAAATGAGTGCTATAAAATAAACAAAGTATTTATTTAATAGATATGACTTTTTTGGCAGCCAAAATGCAATTGTTTAAGAAGCTCAAATTTGAAGCTTTTAAAAAAAGCCTCTCAAATGATTTTTTTGGTAGATTTTTTAGATTAATTAATAAATCTTTTTTAGTCTCTTTTGTCCCTATATTTTACACATAATTTTCACAATACTCACAAATTCATCTTCACGTTTATCTTGCAAACTCATATTTTCTATTACAATAAAATGCATAATTTATTATATATTTAACTATTTACTTATCTTGAATATTTATTTTGAGATTTATATAATACTATTTGACTTTTTATATATTTTAATTTTATTTTTTATATTAGTTTTACTTATATTATAATCGTTATAAAAATTTAGTTAGATATATTTTCATTTATGTTTCATATGGTTTAAAATTATATAATAATTAATATATTGTACTCTGCATATTGTTTAATATATTTTAAATAATATTTATATGCACAAATAATTTTATTACAAAATAAAATATAGTTAAATTTAAAAGTTCTTTTTATTTTTACGTTGTCAAACAATCTACTGTATGAAGCTCTTAAAAAAAACTATTTTTTAAATGACAGCCAAACAGTCAACTGGTTTATTAAAAAAGTTATTATAAGAAAAAATTGACAAAAAAAAAACTCTACTAATAAAAACTCTAATAGTATAAACCCAACCAATAAGATTGGCTAGATTATTACAATGCATTATACTAGATTTAGACTTTCTATAATCTAAGCTTAATTTGATTTTTTTTCTTGTGATTTGATTTCTGAGTTGAAATTTTAGTTAAATTAAAGAATTTATAATTAATTTATTTAAAACTGAATCGATATTATTTTAGTATAATTAAAATAATATTATCTTATTTAAATTAATTTATGTTGAGTGTAACTAATTGACTTAAGATCTAACCAAATTTGATTAACAGGCAAACTCAAACCAAATGTTTGATAAAGTACGAATACATAAAATGAGAGATTTATCCCTTTTAATTAGGGAAATCAAATCTCACTCAATTTAGTTTACGGTTCGATCGTTACTTCAAAAATGATATTATTTTTTTACATTTTTCTTTTAAAATAATACAAGCCATGGGTCGACATATCTTAACTAGTCAGGTTACGAGTCACCATAACCGAGGCCCAAGCCGGGCCAGCCCATTTACTTTCCTCCTTTTACCATGCGACGTCGTGCGAATTTTAGCACACCGCAGCATGTAGCATTAGTGGTCGCTCAGAACTAAACGAGAAACACGAGGGCAAAATCTGGAAGAGGCTACATTTTCCGCCATCAACTCCCAATTTCAAATCAAACGTTTCTTACGAGCCCACACACGCACACACACACAAGATAAGTGCTTTTAGATCTTCACTTCCCTTACACGACCAAAATGAAGCAATCATTGAAAATGAAAACCCATAACCACAAATCTTCCAAACCTACACTGCCACCAGATACCACAAAGACACAAACCAGGAAGAAGCTGAACTCCAGAAACCCATTTCAAGATCTCAGTAATGGTTGCATTGGTAGTACTAGTACAACTTCCAGCACTGGCAGCGTTGATGGAATCAGTAATTCTTCTTCAATGTCTTCCACTGAAGCGCCAAAGGGTTGTCTCAGGTTACTTCTCTCTCACTCTTCCTCTTCGACGAAAGCACCTTCCAATTTTAGTAAGAATAATAGGCTTGCCACAGACAAAACCTTTCCTCTGAAAACCCCTAAGTCAGCTCCTAATCTGAGACCCACGACGGAGAAATCTTCCAAGGGTTCACTTTTTCCAAGACCCATTTCGCATAAATGGGAGAAAGGTAGTAGGAACCGTCGTCCATGTCTGTACCAGTGGCATTCTGGTAAAAACCCCACTTCTGGGAATACCCGAGGTTGTAAAGCTTCTTCCTTTCTGGACTCCGGCGGCAGAGAGATGAAGTCTGTGTCTGGGGAGTTGAGACAGTTGGTAGTTGATGGAGTTCGTGACTCTGATGCAGCAAATTTCACTCCTTTGAGTAAGATGGCAACTGGGTCCGGGTTGAATATTGCCGTTGATGGGAAGGGTGCTACTGGTGATGGTGAGAGGTCAAACAACAACACTAGCACAAAATCAGCAAGTAGCAATAGTAAGACTCCTCCAATTCAGGCCTCAGTATCACCGGAGATACATTGCGGATCGTTGATGGTGTCGACGGCAACACAGTCAGGCACATCTGCTTGTTATGCTGCTGGCCATGTTTTGTCTGGGGTTTCTGACAAGAGGAAGTGTAGGCCTAGAGGAATGCTTACTGTTGGAGAAGCTAAGGCTATCGGTAGTTTTGAGAGTGACGAGGATAATGATAAAGAGATAGCTGCAGGGTTTGATGATGAGGGTAGTCTTTCCATGTTGCCTATACCTGCTGAGGCTTCAATGCATTGGCTTTTATCACCCTGCAAAGAGGAGGATGAGAATCAAAAGGAGAATTTATCTAATAGATTGTGTCATTTTCATAGGTTTAAGGAGTATGCTACGCAAAAATCTCCTGCTTCATCTTTATCTGGTAAAGAAGGTCTTCCATCGGATGGAAATACTCGGAGGAGAAATGCTTCTCCGGTTTGTCCTGGAGATATTCCTGAATTTAGAGGGTTTCCAAGGTCCTCTTCGCATGATATTGTGGCACTTTCACCATTTCAAGAAGATGGGAAGACTCATTGTGATCTTGATTGGGATAACTCTCCCTTCTCCATGAACCCTTTGGATAGTGGAAATGTAATTCAAACTCCACAGTCTAACTCCAGCTCAGATGAGCGAGTTGACTTGGCATTGTTAAATGCAGATACTTGCAACTTTGATTCTCAATTCAACTCTGTGGCTGAGGGTCTTCAAATGGCAAGCTTATCTCCTAATAGCCATGCATCGATATGGGATCCAAGTTCCAGTTTTCAGCTTGATTGTTTGAGTACATCTTCAACTTCTGTTGATCTTTTACAGTTTCAGAAAATTTTAGATGATCGAGCCTCTTGGTTTTCTAACTCTACTGTGGGGAATGTATCACAGTCTCAAATGAGAATATCTTGGAGAGAGGGACTAATTAGTCGAATCTTTGAGATGGATGATATGGATTGTTGCAGAAGCTTATCTGATGAAGATGATGATGTTGCTTGCTGTAATAATGACTACTTGAACTCTCATACAGGTCCCGAGCCTAATGTTGATATGGAAAAGGGTGAAATCTCTGTTGCTGGCTTTGGCTCCACTGAACTTGTAGAAAGGGAACATGAAAGTGATAAAAAGGTCAAGGGGGAATGCCATCCTAGTATATCATGTTCATGTGCAGAGTCTATAAGCACTGACGGCGGTGGTCTGGTTCGTTCAGAGGATTCAGATTGGACCCTATGCTACAGGAACCAGTTATTTCATATATAGTAGTCATTCTCATATTTTTTTCTCCCATTCACTTAGAGGATGGCTGAATAACTTCAACTTGAGAGTTGTGCTTAAGGAGCCTCGTTCTTCTGTCATTGCTTCACATATTTAGTTGTGTCACTATTTTAATTTTCAGTAAGAAATCGCTCATCCCTTGCTATAAGTGGCTATCATTTTTCTTTGTTTCTTTCATTTCTATATCGAGTTCAGTAGATGTGGCGGGAGTAAGGTGCGAGATTGCTAGTTGGCAGTCTGTAGTGATTCTAAAAAGGAATATGAACTGACAGTGAGGGACCAGAGCAAAAAGGAAGCTCTTTGGTAATCACGGCCACAGAAATAGCAAGATGGATATGGGAAAATCAAATTGATTAAATCATATTTATTGATGTTGCTCATGCTTCTCTGCAGCGTGCTTTATCTGAAAATGTCATGCAGCACATCCTATGTGATGCAGGCGGCACACCGCCATGGGTTCCTAATCAGGTGATCTAATAATAGATTTATAAACAAAGGATCATTCCAGGCCACATCATCTTCTCCCTGCCTAATTATGTTATTGCTTACTGCTTCTTCGAACTGTGTCAGATAGAACCCAAGAAAGAGTTGATTTCGACGAACTCGTACTCATAATTGGTAAGATACTGCTTTGCATTTTGTATCTGATCTTAACTCCTCCTTGCTCCCTCCTGAAGACACAATAGTTGCTCTATCATCTGTCTGTTACAAACTTAATCCCAGTTGTTCATGTTAATTAGTTGAAGTGTAAAGCCCCCAAATCCAATAAAGAGAGGAGCATAGATATATAACACAGCAAGTAGAAACCAACGGAAAACAGTCTTCCAAACAGTCTTCCTTCTTCTTATCCATATTTTTAGGGTGTGATAAAAAGATTGTCAATAATTTCACTACAAGTGATTAACACTGCGGAGTCTAAATAGAGCCAATGGATAAAATTGAGTCCAATTATTTTGTTGTATATGCTTTTGATATAGCTTGGATATTTATGCTTGTACTAATAATTTTCACTCACTGATGAACATCATTTTTTAGACTAATGAGATTTTTTTATAATTAATTACATAATTATAGAAAAATTTGACTAAATTGTGATTTAAAAATTTTAGAGCATCACATTTAGTTGATATTAGGGCATATTTATATTTCGAGGGACAAATTGAGTGAATTAGGAAAAAATCGATAATATATTTTTGTTTCATATAGAATGATTTTAGAAGATGATATTGCTGGCTGAGAGTCAATTGAAAATCGGGTAATTTGATCAGTGCTCTGAGTATGCCTAATCAGGGAGATGTTAGAGCGGATTGATTCAAAGGAGAGATGCTAGTGCCACCTCAGATAATGCAGCAGGTTGAGACTATAGCTCCAGCCCGAGGTGATCTTGGGTGGATTGTAATTATGAGTGGATCCGTACGATTGGTGCAGTAGAGTTTCGAAGTGCTACTGATCTTGAGGAGGGTGAGGCATTGTGCGAGTAGACATAACTAGTTTTAGACTATTTGTAGTGTACCTTGATGAGGAGTTTGCAGCACATTGTTTCATTATTCTAAGGCAACACATAAACTTAGTGGAAGTCAGTGAAGATATCTTACAAGTCACAAGAGATGACTTAAGTAGGAGTTTTAGAGAGTCTAGAGACAAACATACTCTATGGATATATCGGGATCTGAAGAAGATGAAGTTTATGAGTTTGGTTTAGATGGAAGAGGTGTGTGTGGCAGAGTATAAGGCTTGTTTTGCGATTTTGTCTAAGTATGCATTACATATTATGTCAAATACAGAGGACAAACGTTACCGATTTGAGTAAGGTATGAGGAGGGAGATTTGTTTAGGTTTTAAAGTTGCTAATTTTGATTTCAAGAAGTTATTGGAGACTTAACTCAGAGTAGAAGATGTGATAGAGCAGGCAGAAGGAAAGGAGAATTGAAGAGGAGATCAGAGAGTCATTATGGAGAGGGAAGTCAGTTTGTTAAGAGGAGAGTTAGTCATTCTTGGTCTACTGGTACAAGGGATCGAGGAGAGTCAATGCTACATCAAGCAAAAGTCAGAGTTTCTACAAATTTGGTGGATATTGGAGAGCTAGTAGGAATTTAGGACCGCATAACAATGCTAGTGCACTTTCGGTTGGACTAGACAGAGGGGCTAGTCAAAGGTTCAAAGAACATTTTAGTGGAGGAATTAGAGGGGTATAGAGTTGTGTTACCTGCGAGAGAGCTCATAGATGACCATGTTGTGGACTAACTAGGATCAGACACACATGCTATATCTATGGAGAGTGGGGGCATTTATAAAGAAGCTGTTTGATAGTAGGTAGTAGTGAGTGAGTAAGGATAGAGGAGATAATAAGTGGTTAAAGTGATGCTTTTGGTTCAGGTAGAGTTGGTAGTAGAGGTGGTTGTAGAGGGGTTGGATGTGAACCAATAATGTTTACAGGTATTAGTGAGACATCCTTAATACAAGGTTAGACTTAGGTGATGATATATTATATGACTAGGGAGGAAGCGCCCGCAACTAACAATGTCATTTCAGGTATGATTTTATTATTTGATATTGAGGCTTATGTGTCAGGGAGGAGGGGAATGTTAGTGAGGAATGACGGAATGAAGCTACTAATTGACTTGATATAGTGATAGATTCGAGAGACTTTGATGTGATTCTTATGATATATTAGTTGACACAACATCAGACTGTAATGGATTGTTATGCAAAGGTGGTAATGATAGAATCTTTAAGTAAACTGAAGGTGATATTTGTGGGAAGATCACATGGTAGTCCTAACATATGTGATCTTAGCCATGATTACTAGACGATTGATATTGGATGGATGTGAGGTTTATCTAGCTCATATTATTGATACGAGGGAGGTGAGTCATAAGCTAAAAGATATTCCTATTGTAAGGAAGTTTTTGAAAGTATTTCTAGATGATTTACTGAGTTTACCACCTTAACGGTTAATAGATTTCACCATTGAGATTATATACGGAATTGTGCAAATTTCTATTGCACTTTACAGTATAGTTACTGTTGAGTTGTAGGAGTTAAAAAACAGTTAGAGGAATTGTTGTATAAGGGCTTTATTAGACCGAGTACATTAGCCTAGGGAGTTCTGGTGCTATTTGTGAAGAAAAAAGATAACGATATAAGACTTTGCATTGATTACTGACAATTAAACAAAGTGACAGTAAACAATAAGTATCTATTTCCAAGGATAGGTGATCTTTTGGATCAATCGAGGAGAGTTATCATATTTTCAAGATTGAATTGAGATCAGGATACTGAAAGTTAAAGATAGTTGAGTTTGGTATTCTTAAGAAAAATTTTCATACTCGGAATGATCATTATGAGTTCCTAATGATGCCTTTCGAGTTGACAAATGCACTAGCTACATTCACAAAATTAATGAACAAGACTTTTCAAGAGTAACTAGATCAGTTTATGATAGTATCCATTGATGATATATTAGTATATTCAGGTAAAGAAGAGCACGGGCAACATTTAAGGGCTGTGTTACAGATTCTAAAAGAGAGATAATTTTATGTCGAGTAAGGGCAAGTTTTGTATAAAGGAGGTAGTTTTCCTTAGAAATGTGGTGTCCCAAGAGAGAGTGATTCCTAATCTTGCTAAGATAAAGGAAATTATAGAGTGGGAGTCACCTTGAAATACATTATAGGTGAGGAGTTTTTTTAGACTTGTTGGGTATTGTCAAAGATTTGTATAGGTATTTTCGATAATACCTATCCCATTGACTAAGTTGCTAAAGAAAGGAGTTCAGTTTCAGTAGACTGTGCAATGTCAAGAGATTTTTAAGAAGCTTTAACAGAGAATGGCCTCTAACCCAAATGTGGTTCTACCATTGAGTGGTGGAGGTTTTGAGGTGTATAATAATACTTTGAAGGTAGGTTTAGGGTGTGTATTGATACAATATAGGAAAGTGATAGTGTATTGTACAAGTTGAACAATCATACCCATGATCTATAGTTAGCATTGATTGTTCATGCTTTTAGGATTTGAATACATTATTTATATATGGAGATATTTTGAATCCCTACAGATCAGAAGAGCCTTAAGTATATCTTGACTTGGAACGTATTGAATTTGAGGCATATAAGGCGGATCAAGATGCTAAAGGATTATAATTATACTATTTATTATCATCTGGGGAAGGCTAATGTAGTGATAGATGCTTTGAGTAGGAAAAGCTCAGGCGTGATGGTTAGTTTAAGCAGATATAGTACGACAATATTGGTGGAGTTAAGGACAATGGACACGAGATTGGAGATTGATAAGGTGAGTGATTTATTGGCAATATTACAGGTTCACTCAGTTTTGAGAGATATGATTGAAAAAGCACAATCTCAAAATCCCTATTTGATGCGAATAAGAGAAAGCATGCAACATGGTAGGGAGACTAGCTTTTTAGTGAGAGCAGATGGAGTGTTATTGATTAGGAGATAGGTTAGTGTGTCAAAGGCATATTAACTACGAGAAGAGATTTTGAAGGAAGCTCATGACGCACCATATGATAGCATCATAGTACTACGAAAATGTATAAAAACTTGAGACCCTATTACTGGTAGTCGATGATGATAAGAGATATGGTGGAGTTTATATCGAGGTGTCTGACCTATCACTGGGTTAAGGTAGAGTATCAGGCACTAGTAGGGAATCTAAGACCTTAGTAATTTTGAAGTGGAAGTGAGAGAAGATTATGATGAATTTTGTGGTAGCGTTACCAAAAACTAGGCGTAGATATGATTCAGTTTGGGTGATTATGGATAGATTGAATAAATTAGCTCAATTCTTACTTGTACAATAGACATACTTGTTAAATAAGCTCACTAAGTTGTATGTTGGTTAGATTGTGAGGTTACATATAGTTATAGTGTTTATTGTATCAAATCAAGATCCATAATTTACTTCTCGGTTATGGATGAGTTTATAAATAACTTTAGGGATTATGTTTAATTTGAGTATTACATTTTACCCTCAGTCAAATTAAGAGTCAAAGCGTGCGATTCAGACATTAGAGCACATGATGAAAGCTTATGTGCTAAATTCTGAGGGTGATTTGGACAAATATCTAACTTTGATGAATTTTGCATATAATAATAGTTATCACCCTAGCATCAGTATGGAACCATTTAAGGTATTATAAGATAGGCAGTGTAGAGATTCGATATGTTGGAATATTGATGCCATAGCACAAGTGGACTTTATCTCCAAGCCATTATATTTAAATTTACATGATAATTTCGTGTAAGGTGGTAATGGGCTTCAAAGTTTTACAAACAATTCAATATTCGGTTGTATATATGTGATTGCAAGTTTTGGATCCGAAACCAAGTAAAGCCTTGCCCGTTGGGCCTGAAATTTTAGGAGCATGCAAAAGACTTAGTTTCTTTATTCTTTCAGATCTTTAGTTTGATTCTGTATTGTCTAAGTTGTTTCCTAATAGTACTGGGAGTTTTCTTTTAAATATTTAGTATGATTCCATATTATTTAGGTTGATTCCTAATAATACCAGGAGTTTTCTTTCAAATCTTTAGTGTGATTCTATATTATCTAGATTATTTCCTAATAGTATTAGGATTTTTTCTACTATAAATAAGGGTTATAAAGTGTATTTTTTGTGATTCAAAAATAAAAGTTTAGTCTTTTGCTTCACAAATTCAAAATTGATTCCTTCATTTTGTGTTGGTCTTTATGCCTGTGTGGCTAGTGACACTCTCAAGAGCTTTATCAACAATTGTGGTGCTTGGGTTTATCAATTGTTGTGGCGTTCTCTTGGTTTTTCCCTTCTACTTTCAATATTTTATATTCATTCAAACTAACAACCTTTGTTTTTACTCTCTTAAATTCAATAGGTGTGCCTAGTTTATCCATCAGATTGGTATTAGAGTTTAGTTATTAGGGTTTTCTTAAGCCTTAGCGATCCATAATTGATCATCTCTCACCTAAATTCAAAAGTTTCAAGTTTGACATTACTGGGTTTGGTACGAATATGGTGGAAAACACTAGAAACAACAACAACTAAACCAACGACAATATTTTTGCTCGTTTTGGGTGTTAGATCATAAGATTAGAGGGATTCATGATCAAAATGAAGATATCAACAATCAGTTAGGCTACTTACAGACGTAAGATCCTAAGTGGAAACATTTTATGTAAGGTAGAACCCAAAAATGATCACGTGAAAGATTTAGGACTTATGACAAATCCAATAAGGAGTAAGAAGAAGAAGAAAAGTAAGAATTAGAAGAGGAGCAACCAAGATGTCCTAGACGTGGAGGTTACATGTACAAAGATCGCAACTTGAAGCTTAAACTCCCCGATTTTGAAGGTAAACATGATCCTGAAGTTACCTTAGATTGGATTTGTAGAGCTGATCGTATGTTTGAGTATAATGCCTTTATAGAAAAGGAAAGTTTTAATTATGTATCCTTAAGATAGCCGGTTTAGTGGGGATTTAGTATAATGATATGCAATGTGAGTGTTAAGAAGAGAAGGAAGAAGAATTAAGATCTGGACTTGTTTAAAATGCGAGATCAAAGCTAAATATGTTTCTAATAATTATAGGCAACAGAATTTTGTAAAGGCAACAACTTTGAATCAAACTTGCTCTGTTAACGAGTATATTGATGAATTTGAGAAGTTAACAATATTGAGTCGTAACAAAGAGGATCCAGATCAGAAGATGGCTCGATTTCTGGAAGGATTGAGTTTGAAAGTCAAGGATAAGGTGGATTTATAACCTTATTATAACTATAATGATTTGTGTAAACTTGTTTTATGTGTTGAACAATAAGTTAACAAAAAACTTGTTTTATATGTTGAACAACAAGTTAACAGAAAACCTAATTAGAGGTCGTTTCCATAATGAAAGAATCCTATGATGCCTTATACTTTTGTCCCTTCGAGTTCTAAATCTAATTCAAGCGAGAAGAAGCAAGATTATAAAGGAAAAGGTACCTTGAACATGAAAGAACTTGATAAGAACAAGAGTTGATGTTTTAAATGTCATAGGTGTGGGTATATTCAATCTGAATGTCCTACAAACAAAATTATGACAATTCAGGAGTGTGAAGAAATTGATGCTTTGCTGAATTCTTTGTCCATTGAGGAGGGTGAAAAGGAGTTAGATATTGGAGGAGATTACAAAGGAAGAGTGGAGGATGTGGTTGAAAGTGATGAGGAAGGGCCTAGTCTTATGATTCAACATGTTTTGAAGGCTACTCCTTCTCCAAGTGAGTCCCAACGTGAACAATTGTTCCATATGAGATGCAAGGTGCAAGGAAGGCTATGTAACATGATCATTAATAGTGATTTTTGTACCAATATAACTTTTACGATGCTCGTGGATAAACTAAATTTGTCTACTCTCAAACACCCAAGACCTTAAACAATTCGAAGGCTTAATAAAGGTAGTAATTTGAAGGTGACAAAGCAAGTACTTGTTCCCTTTACAATTGGGAATAAGTATCATGATCAGGTACTATGTGTTTTGATTTCGATGGATGCATGTCATATCTTATTAGGACGTCCATGGCAATATGATCAAAAAGCTCAACATAATGAAGTCTCTAATTGCTACACTGTCGAGAAGGATAGGAAAATACTTGCTCTAGCGCTCCTTCTAGAATACATGAACTGAACATGAAGCAATCTAAAAAGGAGAATCTAATTATTGAGAAGAGTGAGATTATTTGAGAATTTGCTAAATCGCAAGTAGTATATGCATTAGCTTCGAAGGAGGTCCATGAAAATACGATTGATTCTTACCCACTAGATCTCAAGCCTTTTCTGGATGATTATGCTGATGTGTTTCTTGATGATTTGCCTCTAGGTTTGCCTTCCATTAGAAGGATCGAGCATCAAATAGACTTAATTCTGGGTACATCTTTGCCTAACAAGCCCCCATATAGATGTAATCCAGAAGAATCTAAGGAGCTTCAACGATAAATTAATGAGCTTATAGAACTTAGATATATGTGTGAAAGCATGTCACCATGTACTGTACCAGCTCTTTTTGTGCCGACGAAAGATGATTAGTGGCGAATGTGTATTAATAGTTATGCGGTGATTAATACTACCATCAAATTTTGCTTTCCTATGCCTCACCTAGATGATATTTTGGATGAACTCCATGGTGCTCAATTGTTTTCAAAGATAGACTTAAGGAGTGGTTACCACCAAGCTCGAATGAGAGAACGTGATGAGTGGAAGATTGCAATCAAGACTAGGTATGACTGTACGAATGGTTAGTAATGCCCTTTGGTCTCACTACATTCATGCGACTTATGAATGAGGTATTGCATGCTTTCCTTGGTAAATTTATTATTGTATACTTGGATGATATTCTAGTTTATAGTAAGAGTAATGAGGCGCATATGTTGCATTTAAGAATGCTTTTCGACATGTTGAGAAAGGAGAAGTTAAATGGGAAGATTGAGAGGTGTACTTTTATGGTAGATAGTGTCATATTCCTTGGATATGTTGTATGATATTTTTGTTGATAACTCGAAAATTGATGCTATTAAATCATTACCAACTCTAAATTTGTTAGTGAAGTGCGCAACTTTCATGGATTAGCTTCTTTTTATTGGAGATTTGCAAAGAATTTTAGTTCTATTATGGCATTGATTACTAAATGTATAAAGAAAGGGATATTCAAATGGAGTGATTTTGCACTAAAGGCATTTGAATTGATTAAAAGGAAGTTGTGCTCTGCTCTTATATTAACTCTTCCTGATTTTAACGAGCTATTTGAAGTAGAATGTAATGCTATTGGAGTCAGAATAGGGGTTGTACTTGTTCAAAAAATGTCATATTTCTTATTTTGGTGAGAAGCTTAATAGTTCTAAACTGAATAACTCTACTTATGATAAAGAATTCTATGCGATTGTTTAGGCTTTTAGTTATTGGAGTCATTATTAGCGACCTAAGCCTTTCATGTTGCATAGTGATCATGAAGCATTAAGGCATATTAATGGGCAACAAAAACTTAATCAACATCATGCTAAATGGGTTGAGTTTCTACATTCCTTTACGTTCTCATCAAAGTACAAGGATGGACTCACTAATGTTATAGATGATGCATTGTCAAGGAGGTATTCTATGCTTGCAATACTTAATTCAAGGCTCATTAGATTTGAAATCATCAAGAATTCTTATGTAGGGGATGAAGACTTTGCTAAATTATTTGAACTTTGCAAAAAGGGTGCGCATAACCAGTTTGTAACTTAGGATGGTTTTCTCTTCAAAGGAAATAAATTGTGTGTTCTGAAGGACTCTTTTTGTGATTTATTGATTCATAAAGCTTATGGTGATGATCTTGCTAGCCATTTTGATATTCAAAAGACTAATGAAATTCTTCAAGAACACTTCTACTGGCCTCGTATGCTTGGTGATGTGCAATCTATTGTTACTCGGTGTGGTACTTGCCAAAGAGCAAATAGTACCTTTCACCAAGGATTTTACATACCTCTTCCTATTCCAAAACGATCATAGGAGGATATTAGTATGGATTTCATTGTTGAATTACCTTACAACAGTGTGGTAAGGATGTAATTATGGTAGTTGTAGATCGTTTCTCAAAGATGGCTCATTTTGTTACTTGTCATAAGACTGATAATGCTTCTCATATTGCTGATTTGTCCTTTAAGAGATTATTCGTCTTCATGGGGTACCCAAAGCATTGTTTCTGAATGAGATTTGAAGTTTTTAAGTCATTTTTAGAAAATGCCATGAAAATTACTCAAAACAAAGCTGTTATTTAGCATTGCTCACCATCCTCAAATTGACGGCCAAACTTAAGTTACAAATTGTACTCTCCGTACCTTTCGTGAATTAGTGAGTAAAACCACCAAAGATTGGGATTTAAAACTTGCCCATGCTGAATTTGCCTATAATAGATCTCCAACATGTGCTACTAAAGTATCTCCTTTTGAAGTTGTTTATGACATGAATCCTTGCATCTCCATGGATTTACTTCCTATTTTAAAAAAAGACTTGGTGAGTATAAATGCAAAGGTCATGGTAAAGACAATACAGAAGCTTCATAAGCAAATTCGGCCAAAGATATAAAAGATTAATGACAGTTACAAGGCTTGTGCTAATTGTTTTTGCAAGCAATTGAGCTTTCAACCTGATGATTTAGTTTGGATTCGTCTTCGAGAGGAAAGATTTCTAAGCAAAAGGAAGAATAAGCTAATGCCACCTGTTGATAGACCATTCAAAGTACTTGAATGAATTGGAAAGAGTGCATATAAGATTGATCTTCTAAGAGATTATGGAG